>UFQX01000707.1:185209-312534 GCA_900497675.1 Arapaima gigas | reverse complement strand
TGTACTTCTCAACAGACATTGAAGTTGCATGCTTAAGACTTTTGCACAGTACTGTGTGTGTGTATATATATATATATATATATATATATATATATTTATTTATAATCATTTTGTTTGCCAAAGATACAAATATATATTTTTCGATAATAATTTTTATAGCTTAATCAATAGATTAAATAGTTACTTGGATCATGTTGATACATGCTATAAAGTCAATTCACTGTCCTTTAATATTACTTAAAGTTTTTTTTCTTTTACAACTGAGAAATAAGAGCATTATCTGAAAAACATGGCTACTTATCCGACTACGTATTGTGTTGAGTATTGTCACATAAATTCCTCTGTGTGCTTATTAGTGTCCCGTTAGATATGTCCTTTCCACCAAACTTCTCATCACTTCTTATTTTATCTACACATTATTCTTATTTTGCTCAGTGTACTAGTATCTCCCTACTTGTGGTTTGTGAATTGCTAATATAACTTTTGAAGTTGCCTTCATCTTTGGAGTTTTAACCCTTCTTTTGTGTTGAGAGGGGCCATACTACAAACCTATTGGTTTTTGATCTCCCCCGCACCTTATGTTGTACTGTAATTTTATTCCAATGTCTTTTTGTTTTATGCAAATAAGCAAGGTGGTAAGGAAACATACAAACAAATACTTTTAATCAGTATACAGGAGGTGGCTGATGGTAGGCAGCTCCACTCTTGAACCTGTATTTGCAGTCATTCTTAGTGATCATCTGCCTGCCTCAGGCCTATGCAAAACACCATCAGGAATAGTACATCAACTTAGTATGTGCTGAAAGTTATAAATGTAAAATTGTCTTTGAATTCGTTTCTCATGTTGTTCTCCAGTGGCCTATTGAGTTCTTGATAAAAGGTTTTTAGTTTCTGATGGACCTTGTATAGTGTCCATTTACGTGGCACTGAGTTATATGCTTTTTTGTAATTAATCCAGGCAGCACTCAATTTGGCCTGTTCTTGGAGTCTTAGTGGATAGCTCTGTCTACCAGTAACTGGTGCTTGTAGCCTCTGGTGTTTCCAGTCCCTTTTGGGACAGTTCTCTTGCACTTGCATACATGTGTATTCAGCTTGGTGACTGACTCGAGGTTCCATCTTGTGAATATGTAGGTTATTGGCCAGTAGTTGCATGTTGCTTGTCCCTTGTTGGACTTTTTCATAACAGCACTGTCCTTCTATGTGTTAGCCAGTCAGGGTGGGAGCCTGCTGAGAGTATCTATTTAGACTTAGGCAGGTATGTAGAGCTCCTATGTATGCATCCTATCAGGCCCTAGTGCTGCCCAGTTTTTATGTTTGTGTCCTGCTATTGGACCACTGTTGTTCTGCTGTTAGAAACTGTGGTGCTCCATTTTTAGGTCTCCTGCCCATTGTGCACTGGTGTTGGGTGATGATTATTCTTCTTATATATGCCATTCTGGTACAGCTCAGTTTTAGTTCCTAGTGGAACTAGTTCCTAGTGTTTTATTGTGCTGCACCTGGAAGTTGACATTGAACGGTTCTTTATAAAAAAAAAAAAAAAAAGGAATGTATTCTTTTAGCCTCAGCAGTCTGACTGCCATTGTGGTCAGCATTTGTTTAGCAGACCCCATGGCCTCAATCATGAACATGCCATTGTACTTCTTCAATAGCTAGGACCTGTACTTTATCAAGATGGCCTTCTGTAACTCAGTCAACTTGTTTACTTCCTTGCAGGTTGTCTTTAAATTGATTTTCAGTTTTTGTTATTTATAATGGTTAGCATCTTGGGTTTTGCATCTTAGTGTTTGTAGCACTACTGCACTACTACAGCATATATCAGTCTGTTAGTTTCAGTTGTGGTTGACATTGTGGATACTGTTAAATACATATCTGTTGGTAACTTGATACCAACTCTAGGAGCCCTGGTGAAGTGCGTTACAGTAGTTAGCTTAGCCACAGTCATCTTTTGTGTAGCAGCAGCTCAACCATGAAAGGTGTCTAGCATATATTCTAGCACACATTATTTTCTGAATTCTAGTTCTTTGGGTTCCAGTTAATATTACATGGGATTTAAATCTTAACATCCCCTTTTTATTTTTTCAGTTTCTAGTTTTGACTAGAAGCTTCATTTGATGGTGTTTGAGTGCTGAATAACTAGTTGTTTTTACACCAGTGATGAAAATACTTCTGAACCATTGACCTGAAATTGTACACACAGAACAAATAATTTGTGGTGGTATGAGCTAAGTCTGTTTTTGCATGTGCACCCACAAACAGTGTTGTCAGATTGTGGTAAGTGAGAGTGCTGTGAACAGTTGTAGTGTTGGGGCAACCTAGACTGTCACAGACTGGTTCCAGTATCGTTCTTACCTTCAAAATTGTCTTAGTTCCCCATAGGCCTTGATGCAAATCTTATTTATCCAGGTAACATCCAAGCTGCACTGTCTCTCCTTGTTATCACACTCATATTTGGAAGAAGGCAGGTGTAGTGTTCAAATTCTTGTCTAAGGTCTCTTAGCAAACAGCAGAGATACTGCTGAACCAGGAATCAAGCTCCATTTTCCCCACACAGTAGGTATTGATGTTATCTGCTAGGCTAGCTAGTGTCAACATGCAACATGCAACATTGTTAACACTGATGGTATGAGTGTTTATACTTATACACATAGCCAGTAATTTCTCCCTCTTTTCTAACACTGCTTCACACACATAAGAAGAATTTTGAGCACTCTAAGGATTTGATTTTATTTTTTTCTACCCTACCACAAATTGAATGCATTAAGCTTTTACTTTTACCCAATGCTCCTTTTATGCAAGCTGTTGATTCACCACATTCAAACCTTACTATTTCACATCTAACTTTTTTTCTAGTGACACTGACTTTTTATGACACTTTGACTCATTTGCACCACTCAGTTCTTTGCATGAATGCTTGGATGACATTTTGACACAGCACATCATTGTACTTCATGAGATGTGATAGCAACGGGATCACGTGAGACAGATTGACAGGGAACAATAGCAACATGGCTCAGCTGTTGCTCGCATTTAGGTTCACAGTTTAATGGAATATGTTCATTTTGAAAGTTTTTTGTAAGATGTAAATTATTCTTTAGTTTATCTGCGATTTATGCATTTTCGGAATTTACCATTTGAGAATATATATATTCAACTGCTTTCATATATAGCAGTGAGATGCAGGCAGAGACAGCATACACAGAGAGACATGACTAAGTGGCAGGAACTGTGTACAGGAACATCTGTAAAGAATACAACTTGGGCATTCCCAGGTCTAAATGGAAGATACCACAGAGTGGTGGTGAAAAACAAACCCAAGATCCTGTGGGCCATCCATTTTCAAACAAATAAACAGGTAATGGCTAACCAACCAGATATATTGGTAATAGATGTGATAATTCAAGTGGGACAAAATAGGAATACTTCCCTCCAGGGAAGTGGGAGGGAACATGGATGGTGAAAACCAAGGTAGTCCCATTGACAGTAGGAGCAATTGAGTCTGTGACCCCCATGATGGATGACTGGCTCTAATAGATTCCATGAATGATAACATTGATCCTAGTTCAAAAGAATGGAATCCTAGTAACTGCAAACTTACTGTGTTACCCATTGAGAAAAACTGTGAAAATTGAATTTTTTATTTTTCTTTCCATCTTCTAGCTGGTTAATAAACTGTCCTCATTGGGTCTGAACATCGTACTGTACAACTGAATCTTGGACTTCCTGACCACAGGCTACAGGCTGTGAGAATCCATGGTGACACCTCCCACAGCATTGTCCTGAACACTGGTGCAAGACTGTGTGCTCAGGCTGCTGCTGTCAACCCACCTAAACCACAAGTATGTCATCAAATACATCAGCAATCACATCACCAAGAATGCTGATGACATCACGGTCATGAACCTCATCACCAACAAAGACGATCCAGCCTACAGAAGGGTAGTGGAGCAACTTGTTGCCTGATGCAAAGACATTTGGTCTCTCAGTTGATTCAGAAGACATTATTGCTGACTGCAGAAGGAATTTTCACTCACACTCCCCTGGAACTGTCTGTCTTGTCTCTTGTTGTCATATTGTCTCCTTAGTGTACTGTGCATCATCATCCGAGACAAGCTACATTTCTCTCTTGTACATCTGACTGACAAAATGACAAAGGTACATCTGACTGACAAAATGACAAAGTTGAACGTTGAACCTTGATAAGGAGGACAAGGACTAATTTATTTTCTCCTCATGCACTCATGAAAGGGGGAAGGATGGAACATTGAGTGCACTAAAAAAGGTCTGAGTGAAACTACACAATGAAAGAAAGTTACTATGGATGCACTGGATACTTCTGAAAAGATGAAGATAGAATTCAGGCTACAGCCACCTTCAGCCACACCTACTCACCATCAGGGGTAGATTTAGTAATGTGGATGAACAATTTCTCATGTTAAATGAACAGCATGGAAGCTAAGCTAAAAAGCTAGCTACCATGGAACTCTAGCTGGATGCTGCTGATGTTAAACTGGAGAGACTTTACCCCTCCATTTCAGCTCTGGAAAGAAAATTCTCCAACTTAACTGATCACAGTCAGGCTCAATATAAGATCTCTGGACTGGAGGAATTGCATGCGTTGACAAAAAATTCAATAGCCTATCTGGAGTAGAAATGAAATTTAAAAAAGTGCCAAAACAATCTGAAAATTATTGGTCTGCCTGAGAACGCTGCAGATAATGTTTCGCTGAAACAGTTTCTGTAGGACAAAATACCTTCCTGGATTGCGATATCGACTGAATCTGCTCCTATTGAGATTGATGTTGCCTATCAACTCCCTCACCATGCTCCCAACTCTAATGCCAATCTTAGGACTGTCTTAGTCTAGTATTCTTCTCAAAAAGAAAACATCCAAAAAGCTGCAGTGAAGAAACGTGATATCACCAAGACTCAGTCTGTGACTCTACAGCGATTTGCTAACTAAAATCATCTGCAAGAGACATAATGCAGCTTTCAAACAATGGAAAATTGACTGGGGTTTTACATTTCCAACCCTACTGGGATGTCTGCAAGAAGGGAAGATCCACGTGTTTGACAGAGTGGCATCATTGTAGGTCTGATACTGAAAATAATTTATAAATGTACTGAAAGATAAACAAATTTTCTTTGTCTTATTTATGAACTATTTTATACTATTTCTCTGTTTTCTGTTGCAGATCTCACCATCTTTTACCAGGTTTCTTTAACATTTGTGGGGTTTTACTGTTTCTGTTTTAACCACGGTGGGTCCTGGGGGTGATGTCTGTTCAGAGTTTAGTAGATAGGAGGTGGGTAGCATGGTGGCTCAGTGAGTAGCACTGATGGAGCCTTCTGTGGTTGAACATGAGTTTAAATCCAGATCAGTCTGTGCTGGTTTTGCATGTTCTCCCTGTGTTTACAGGGATTTCCGCTGGGTGCTCCGGTTTCTTCAAACAGCACAAAGATATGTATTTCAAGTTAATACACTTGACTACTGCAAATTACATGTAGTGTGTATGGCCACTCTGCAATGGACTGGTGTCAAATCCAGGAATGGTTTCATAGCACCCACTCCTTCAGGGGTAAGCTCTGGTCTGCCTCACCTAGCTCATGATAAGTGGTTAACAAAAAGGGACGGATATCAAGGAGGTGCCATCCCTGCTTGCCACCTGTAAATAAAATGAATTCATGGGGGGGTAAATCTGACCTGTCTCACTCAGGTACTATACATGGTTTTTTAGGACAGTGGTACTTGATACTTTACAACTGATACAACCATGATTTCTTGGTGTTGTTTCCTTTTTGTCTCTAGGATTGTGTGACCCAGTGTTACTGTTGCAATAAAAAAAAATGCGGCCACATATATGTGATAAAATACATACCATACAAACAAATTATTTTCTTATTCTTTTTTGTAGTCAAAGAAAATATTAAAATTATATTTGCATTAGGACACATAGTTATTGATAATGAATGTGTGAATGGTAGGGGCACATGGCACCACGCTGATCAAGATTTTACTGCTAGATATTTTACCCCATGGAATTAAAGTTGTGTTTTTCTCAGTATTTACATTAGAGCCTGTCCTAGGATTTTACCTTTCAAATTTATGTTGTTTGCCTCTACTTCATTAGTGGCTGTCTCAGCATCCTGTTATTATTTGCCATTTTTATGATCCAAACTAAATAATAGCTGATATGGCTTAAGCTGTATGTATTATGTCACATAAGTGTGATATACAGACATAATGGCCTGAGCATTGTTCAGAGATATGAAAGGGTATAAGCGTGTTGCCCTTGCAGGACATCGAAAACAATGTGGTTACTCCAGGGTAGAACCCTATCTGGAGACTTTCAGTGACAAAATTTTCCAAGGTCATCAACACAATTGTAAGTATACATCATTCTGTAAATCATCACAAGACCCTACCAAGATGATTAACCCAGAGAGCTTGCAGTACATTTCATCTTTTGAGGCCGGTGGCCAGGGGGGAGTAATTGAGGCCAGGGGGGTGGAACCATGGCCTCTAGCATCACACATAATTGGTTCCATTTAGCAGTCATCAGCCTAAATACTGACTGTAATTAACTCTCATCATTGCTGGTCCTGCATGTCCACAGTCCTGAGGGGAAGCCGGTGGTCCCCAGATAATGGCTAATTTATCAGCCTGAGAGGCAGTGTTAAACCCCAGTGTTACTGCCTTAGTAGAGATGCCTTTGAGTCATTTTGTTAACAAAGAGGTCGTACCTTTAAAATAGCACATTGTTTGTAAAGCTGCTCTAAATTTAATTTACTGATTGCCTTTGTGCTGATGAGATGTGCAGATATGAGATTTGAATCTTTTTCAGTTATCGAAAATTTATGAAAACGGAGTTGCAGTTAATTCGCACACTGCTGTGAGCCTTAAAAACTGATTCTGCTGAATTGCTCATATACAAAGGCCATTATGCTTAAAATAATAATTATTCTCATTTCGTCTATAAACGTGTTCATATTCAAGCCTGGTGTTGCATTATTTGTCTGGAAGCTCAAGGGAAAATATGTGGAAAATGTACCTGCTGATTTGTTCCAAGTTTTGTTTGCTGACACAGTAACATGCAGAGCTGGTCACAGGGTTCAAAAAAATTTGAAACAGTTTTAAAAGAACTCTATGAAACAGTAATAGTTATTCCCCTCTTGTGCTTGATGGCAATTAGATGTCAAATTTACTGCCATTTTTAAAATCGCTCCAGTGGGTTCTTGTCATCAGTTATAATTTTTAGGAGCCACTTTCTTCAACGCGTGTCTAAACACAAAAGAAACATAATGAAAAAAGCTTGATCGCAAACCTAAAATTATATTATATTATATTATGTTATATTATATTATATTATATTATATCGTATTATATCGTTTGTTCGTTCATTCGTTCATTCTTTGTTTAACCTTAATAAATAAGTATTTTGTGAAGGCTCTCATATAGTACCAAAAGTGTAATCCTTCTTCTAGCCTCAAACTACCATTTAATTGGATTGGAGAGAGACGCTTAAAAATAAATATGGAATTCATACTCACCCCCTGCATTGCATTCAATTTCATTGCTCTGAAAAAGCATTGGGGGCCTGGATGGTACTATTCTTGTTTGTCTAGGTTGAGGTTCGGCTCTTTTTTTCTCTCTTTCAGAACAGCAAGCCATGCACCCGCCATGAGTCTCCATCACCCGGGGCTCGTTCTGGAGTTTGAGCAAAAACCTATCACTGCTAAAAATAGACCAGCGGTAAACAGGATGAACATCCACCTGGAGCCTACAATCTGAACAAAAAAAAAGTCATCAACAAAATAACACCAAATTAAGGGAAAGGGAAAAGAGATGGGACGGTTAATCTTACCGCATGTTTTCTTAGATTTTATTACAACAATGTATATTTTTGTCGACGTGATTTCTGCTTGCGTTCTTTCTTCAGCGGGTGTTGAAACTGCAGTCCACAGAGGTCAGTGTGCATTGCTCCAGTGCACCTGAAAAGGTTGCTTCTTTTGAGGCACTTTTGCATTTCAGTCCCCAACCTCGGCAATAAGCTCTGTCTACTGGAAGAAACACATAAATGAGGGAAGGCTAAACATTCACTGTCTGTGTAGTATTATTTCAGCAGAAAAATGGTGCATTATTAAAATGCACCAGACTTCATACAGAATGACCTTTCCTCTAAACGTCAACTCCTTTGTAGTATAACTAAGCATAGTTCACACTTTATCACAGATTTTTAAAAAATGATTTTTTTATTTAATTCCCCCTTTTCTCTGGCATAGTAAATGTCACAGTGCACACATTTAGAAATTGTCAGCCCTGAGAGGGAGGCAACTGGAAAAGGAGAGGATTCAAACACGTACTTTTGAAATTCCTCTTCCTTCCAGGCTAAGTCTCCCTAGGCCACAGATCAAAGCTTGATGCTACATCCCAACCTATCTGACTCCAACATGAAGGCTTTTGGGTTTTTAGCTAATGCTCTGTTGGCTTGTATAGCTGATTTATTTATTCGCTGGCAGCAGTGACTGCTACTTCAGAAAGAGAAACGAGAAAGGAAAAAACAACAAAAAAGTTGTGAGAGTGTCGATTTTAATTGTTGTGCAAAATATGAAAGCCAGACTTGCATGAGAGATAATGAAACAGAAGACCAATAACCTCTGAAACAGCATGTGGCGATAAGTAGATGAGATTGAAGCCTCAGCACTATTTAAATGCAAAACAGCCCCCCAAACAAACAAACATTTCAAAATGTTGTAATTAATGTTTCTACAGATTGCGTTCCACTTTCTATTGACCAGAAATTTATTAATCGTTAATGAAAAAATGTTTTGAAGGTTTATAATTAAAAAAGCCTTTAAAGATGGACAAAACAAGGATTCATCTAGAGCACGATTACCTGTAAAAAGCTCACAGCGTTAATTAAAATGTACTGGAAGCATTGCAAAACATTTAAAGGCAAATTCAGTTAGTTCAGCACTAGTTATGGTCAAAGAATAGCCTGACAAATCTAGAAATGCAGGTTTATTTTTTTAATTCTTGCTTATTAAATCTTCTACTGTGTCTGAAGAGTTTCATTTTATTATATGCTGCTTATAAGATGCACAGTTATTTTGTAGAGGACAGTGATGAGGACTTGTGTTCCCCAAACACCCCTGTTTGCTAGTCATATCCAGCAGCTGATGCTGGGGCACCTGGGGAGGCTGGAGCAGCTGTACCTGCGAGGGGCTGCCAGTGCCAAGAGTTGATACACCCCCGCAGCTGCCCCCCAGGGGTGAATAAGGATGTCGTCAGTGACGCGCCTGCCGTTAATCAGGGTTCCTGCTGGCAGGTAGCAGATAAGCGGATTGATCCAAGGCCACCCGGGGAGCAGGCATGGCAGGACCTCATTCATCACACCCCACGGGCGGAGGTCTCGGTGGAGAGCCGTGTGCTGAAGGCAGCCAGAGAGGCCACGGTCTGAGACCGAGGTTCATGCATTCTGCATCAGAGAAGAATGTGTTCAAACCCCCTTGCCTGCCTCGTCAGTCCACAACTGTGACGGTAGTTTAACCCTAGTTCCCCCCTTGTTTGTGTCTGTCACTTTGTCCAGAAGTGTGTGACAGTCAGCCAAGGACCCTGAGAGGAAGTGTGGGAGATGGTAACACTCTCCAAGCCCAGTGTTCACTGTAGGGAAGACTTCTGAGGTCACTCGTGTTTGTCTCAGTTTCACAGCACCAGATGGCAACAAACAAAGAACTACCTGATACAGTGATGGTCACAAAAGGGAATCTAAGAAGCAAAAGGGAAATGTTTTTAAATATTTACATTGGAACAAATATGTCCTGGCAAGGAAAATATATAATTTGTTTTAACTGAACTGCCCCATGTGGAAACATAGATTTTTAAAAGCCAGTTGCACATTTCAGTTTCCAGGTCCCTGTGATACAGCACAGGGCTTCCTGCCTCATACTGAGTAATTCAGACCCATCTTTTTTAGCCCAGTGGTATGCACACAAAATATAGGGCTCTACTGGCACACTAGCAACATACATCTACCCTTTGTCATCAGGTCGCTTTACTGCATCTTATTTCTAGTCAAACCACGGGTGTTTCATTTAAGAACACTGGACCCCAACGCCCTGTCTTCAAGAGCCTTGAAGATGACTGGGATTTTCCTTGCTTATTTTGAATTATGAGTGATCCTGATCACTATCACTGAAATGATATTTTCCATTTAGGCAAAAGATGTACCAGATGTGGAAAGGATTGAGGTACACACACTCCCATAACAATTTGCAAAACAAAAGTCCAATCTAAAAAAATCTACAGTAACGTTGACTGTATGGATAATATTTGGAAGGAATTTTACTTTGGCAAACTCAGGGTGTAGTCAGTGTTATATTAATGTTTGTCATTAAAGGCTGAGTTGTTATATTGTGAATTAAACATTACTAAAATTACAAAAAATCTCGTGAAAGAATCTTTTTTTAAATATTCAGTAGAAGAAAGGAGAACATTATTTTTACTTTTTGAGGAGGCTCAAATTTTTAGGAGTGTGCAGGTCAGTTCCGCCACTTGATCGTAGCTGATGCAGTCTTCTAGGCAACTGTACTGCTGGGGCAGTAGCACCTCAACAGGTGATGTCAGAAGAGTGAACAAGTGGATCAGGAAGACTAACTTAGACAGAACGAGGGTTAACATAGAACTGGACACTAAACCAGCTCCAGTCCTTCATGAACATCATCTGCACGCTGGCCTGGTCAAATACAGGAACACTTTCAGCAATAGGCGACTCCATTTGTACTGTTCCAAGAAATGGTTCTGGCGGTCATTTCTAGCAGTAGTCATCAGGCTCTACAAAGAGTCCTGCCACTGCCAGGGTAGTGCCTGTTGTGAAATCCCATCGGGGTGCGAAGCATGACCATGCTCTTTGTATGACGTTACTACATGATGCATGTGATGCCATTACTCCCACCTCTCTCAGCCTTGTCAAAGAGCCAGAATTGTAAATTTTCAAATATTAAGAAACCTTTTGGAGTTTAATGAACTTTACTGTGCAAAAGCTTAGCTTAGTATGAGAAGTACCTGTGTGCCAAATTTCAACTCTGTGGCTTGAAAACCGAAGCAGTGCATAAAACACAAACGGACAAAGAAACAGAGATTCAGCTTTATAGGTATAGCTATAAAGATTCACTTAGTTATTTATTGCTGTTTTCATAATAATGTTTGTGTACATATGTATGTATATGTGCTTTGTGTATGAATCAAAATATTATTTTTGTTTCTGAACTTCCTAAACATATTCTTTAATGACTATACAAATTGACTTTATTGTTTTATTTTAGCATAGCATTTGAATGGATTTGTTAATGAATTTTATTTATTAAAACATTACTATCATCAAAAGGATTTTGAATAATCACATATGATAAGTGAGAACGACTGATCAGTCATATGACTGGAAACCCCTCCACCCCTCCACCTTCAGTCCTTTCAAGCACGAAGTTTACCTTCATTCACAAAGACATTTTATCATTTTAAATTTATTTTAAATGTACAACAAAAAATGCAAATATTGCATTCATAACAAAATGTAGATATATTTGGAATTATAATCATAACCAATACTATAATGGCTTTGGAAGAAGGCTAATGGTAAACACTGACCATAGATGGCGTCACATTTTGCAGCACATTTTGTTAACATGTCTAAGCCTAAAATAGCTTCTCTGTTCTCAGCATGTGAATCTTAGTGCACAAAAGCAGATCTGCTATAATGGAGTTGAAAGATCTGGAATGGAGATGTTCCAAGGATGACGATTACCAAAATGAAAAAATCCGATGCTGGCTGCTCTACAAAACGGAGGAGAACCCTGAGGCGTAATTTGATTTCAAGATGATGTACAGCCATAAACTGATAATATCAAAGACCCTGTTTTCACATATTGGTTGGAACAACTTTTTTTCTTCCTTGTTTCACTTAGTTCATTCCAACCAGAAAGTCTTAGGAATGGATAAAATCATAGCAAACCCCATCCCCCAAACCTCATCCCTCAAAGCTCCCCCCACCAACCACTGCCTCTTGGTGATGTGATCTAATCATGATCGGGAAGGTTTGAAATGTAGATGATTGCAGGAGCTGTAGCTTGCATTATTCATTGATGTGTGCTCTGGTCTTCAGTGAAAAATGTCAGGAAACAAGTTTGTTTTCATGGCACAAACTGCAACAATAACTGAGTTAAAGTTTCCAAATCTGCACTCACTGGAACTGTGACAAATATTTGTTTTGTTTTGAAATGAGACAAACCAAGGGCAGTTTTTTTCTAAACCAACAGAAAGGAGACCTCATATAACATTTACAGCTGAGCAACTGCATGGTTTGAATAGTCCCTCTTCTAAGTTAAGGACAATCTATTTAAAGTTATTCATTTAGGAGACATTCTTCTTCAAAGCAACTTACTAAGAATACTATGGAGCTTTTAGGAGACACTGTTTGTCAGGTGTGACTTGCAATGCTAGATACACCAGAGCAATGCAATGCACTCCCTCTCTCACACATATGGAAACACTACGGGCAGTTTAGAGTTATTAGTACGCTTGAAGCACGTCTTTGGACTATGAGAGGAAACTCATGTGATCATTGAGAGAACATACAAATGCCACACAAGACTGGAGAATGAACCCACATCCCCTCACACTGCCAAGGTGCTTGTGAGACAAGAGCATTAGTCACTGTATTACCATGCTACCCACTTTTATTGTTAACAATAAAATAACAACAATAATAAAAATAATATTGAATGAATATTGCTCCCATTCATGAATATGAATAAAAAACAACAATAATAACAACAATAATATTGACAGTTGCTGTGACCTTTTTTGAAGACAAAAATCATGTTTCTAAGGTATATGTTTAATGACATACAATTTATTCACCCATCCATCCATCCACTGCTTAATCCTTAAACAGACATAAAGAGCTGATAACACTTGCACACACAACCTTGTGGCTTCAGATAAATTTGTAACAGTACACAATAGAAGACAATACATACGATATTATTTCATCAGTATATGCTATATGGGATTTATTTGTAGATTTTTCATTTATTTAGGTTTTTATTCATGTTTTTTATTATGGATAAACTTCTGACAAAAAAATCGTTAAAGGCAAAAGTTCCTATTTGGATATCAGTATATAGATATTGATTTTCAAGAGCTGTTACAGTGAAAATTTGGACATAGAGAGTGCAGATACTGAGAGATTGCTGTACTGTGTTCATGTTCCTCCGTTCCACGTGCTAATTAATGCCCTTTTATATGTTGCACCCTCAGATCTTGAGTGAACAGTTATACAGTTATAGTATTAGTATTAGTAGTATTGTAGTATTGAGTTATAGTGTCATGGGAAAAAATGACTGTGAAATATAATAGACATGGATAATGGATATTCTGTTTAGTCAACACCTACACATTTCATTGAATTCAACCATAGCTTTACAGGTACGAAATCATCCCTGAACCTTTTGCTTGAACCTTCTTGGCCCAGATCCCAGGAATGGCATATTCACCATGGCAAGGAGAAGTCTGCCTCTTTAGATCCAGAGAAGTCTCTAGGAAGGAAACAAAAAGAAAAGTGGAATAAAGCATCCCTGACCCAGAGGTGAGATGTATCGGCTTTCGGCCAGTCCTGGGACCTGAAAGGGCCTGAGTCGGATGCTGTCTGCCCATGTGCAAATTTGCCCCATGTGACAGAAACGCACGCTCCAGTACCATCCCCTTGGGGCCTGTGGGAAGGGAGCTGGTTCTGAGTCTGCTGGTCACACTTGGTACGGAAACCTTAGAAGAATATCTTAATATTTTATCCCAAAAGCTGTACATACTGTGGCTACATCCACACAATGAATTGTACTCTGCTTGGAAATTTAACACACAAAATATCAAATAACACACCATTTAATTTTGTGATTATTGAAAGAAAACAGGAGAGGTATGAATTTATGAAAGACTTGCTACATCTTGGAATGTAAAACCTTTTGAATAATCACAGCCATGATGACACAACATTGCTTGCAGTAATTTGCATTTACCATTGAGGAGGTGTGTGTAGTTTGAAATCCTTACAGTACAATGGTCTATAATGTGCCATACTGATTTTAAATGTGAAATCTAAAGTACTTTTGATTCACATGTTACATGTCACAAAGAAGAAAAAAATCAAAATTTGCAAACCAAAGCTTTTTATTACTTTATAGATTAAAACCAGTAAACCAAGTGCAGGGAATAGAAACAGAAAAAAAAATTTGAAATGCATCAGAAGATCAATTTTTTGCAAAGTGTTTAATCAAGATCCAGAGAGGGAAACTACATGAAATACACATCTTAGTAAACCCAGGTATGTATGTCTGACAACACTTGCAAAATATACTGTACATAATTACACAAAGATCATTGACTGTTCACAGCTGGTAACCTTGGACTGTTGGACAGAAAAGTTGTAATTCTGGATCAGCTGCAGGTGTCTGAAACAGGTATTTGGACATAGGGATTCTTCTGTGCGAGGTGAGCTTCTGAATGAAACATAAGCTCATTCTATTCTGATTGCTACCAAATTGTTGGAAATATCATCCCCCTCCCCAGGTCTCCTGTTTTTTCTTACTGCTGTCTATTCCTTTGAAATCCTTTGTTCCTTTGAAATGTTCCTTTCTTCAGTCCTTAAATTAGAATAACCTGAACTTGCAGATCATACTGGGGTTAAAAAACCCTGCTCTTTTCTCAGTGAAACTCCTCAGAAAAAAACATTTTATTCAGCCACATTTTACATAAGTTTAGCAAACCTCAGGTAGTTTTACCAGATGTTGCTCTAACTCTGGCCTTTACTAAGATGTCACAGGCCATCATTTTCTGCCATGTGTCTTCAAAATCCTACTGTATTTACTTTATGCAGTTTTGTTGAAAAATAAAAAAAATCGAGTTGCACTTCATCCACAATGTAGAGGAAGATACTTAATCAGCCTTCAAGCTTTGATGTTTTTAAAATGCTAACATTTAGGGAAATGCACATATTAGTCAAATTTCTTGTTGACATGATTCATAGGAATCAGAGCAGTGAGAAGGGGATGATAATTTGCTTTATACAATAGGGCTTAACAAAGGTTAAATATCAACAGGAATGCAGTTTGGGAGGTCAGGTATAAACTGTAATATCAATATACTGCTGAGATGAAATATATTTGTGTTTTTGGACATCGACCAAGGCATGATTTAGAGTACATACTGTAAATCACTTTTGTATGGAGTCAGGAAAAAAGTATATGGAATATTTTAGAGAATAAGTATCATGACAACATCAGGGTTCAAGAGTTTGACAAAAAAGGATAGGATCTGGAATATATGTTTTTGTCACTTTTGGCTGCATTTGTGGGTAGGGACAGCAGTTCAAGCTATGATTTACATATTGTACTGAGCACAGCTGTGGATGCAAATGGAAGAAATAATGAGGACACTTGAGATGCTAAGTCCATTATTTCTGAAGACTATTAATTTATTCATCTGTCATTTTATTAATTTTACCAAAATAAACCTAACACTCTAAAATGCATATGTCAGTGTGATCAAGAACATACATTGTAAACACAAATGACTTAATTATTCAACAGTTAATGAGGAAATTAATATGGATTTGTGTGTTTATATGCAGTTACTTTTTTAATAAAGTTATCATACATTATGTTTTGTTCTTTATAGGTACTTTAGTAATGGAAAAAAATATTAGTATTCAAATTTAGGTAAAAAAAAGAAAATAACAAAACAAAAATGAAACAAAAAAACATTAGAATGTTCTGGTGAAGGACCTGATAATGCAACGGCAGGTACAACATCGTCGGTACAAGAGAATGAGGGCGTGTTGGGACACTGGATTTGTGCTCAGGAAACTGGGAATTGAAGGCTGTGATAACTTGGCTAATGAAGTTGTCAGCAGAGAACGAAAAAAGTCATAATAGAAGTTTTGCCCAGGAAGCAAAGACTGAGAACGCAGATGCCGAGTGCAGTGTTGGCACCTGGCTTCACACTCGTACTCACGCCAACTTCGAGTACTTCTCTGATGTGCTTCAGCTTCATTTGGATAGCACTCCTTATGCCTGGACTTCTCGACTCGGATGCCAAGATGGGTATTAATATATACTGTTCATTATATCAGGAACTTGGAAACCAGGTGCTCGAATACTAGGGTATAGGTGTATATAGAACCTGTTTAAAAATATAAAACAAACACAGTCTATACTGCCTCCAATGGCTCCCTCTATACAGACTTCCTGGCCAGCTTTTCTCTCTATTTTCTGCTGATTGCAGGAGATAGAAATCTCTAGAGAGTAGGACACACCACTAAGTCTCTGACCAGAAACCATTATTATGGAGGGAATTGCCGGTAGCTTTCATCTAGCTTTAAAAGATGTTAGTGCAAAGAGACCCATAAATTACAGGTTAAAAATGGATTCTGAGAGTGGGATGAATTGAGACATTATTTTGTTAACTTGGTTACACTCTCTGTGGATGACAGTAATTTTTTCCCTTTGAACCTCACATTTCCAGTGTCTAATATGAGGCTCTGTATCTATACAGTGGAATGGACTTTAAGTTTGCCGGTCTGCATTGCAAGTATGGTTTCTCACTGGCAGCCGGAGAAAAAAAAGCAGATTTAATTTGCATACTTTTTAAAAACTTTGCTTGATGTTGTACTAAGATCATATCGGCACACTCAACCAAGACATTATAAAAACAAACAGCTGAAAAACTTACAACTGGCAGATTTTACAGTGGTAGCTCTGGCATTTTATCATGAATTTTGCAGAAAGACTAGAACAACCAAAATTATTTCAGATTCAATTTATTAAAATTGTGACAGCTCAAGTATGGTCTGTAGTATGTCCATAAATTAAATTCATTAGTCTTTCCATGAATTTGCACATGTGTGACTTTGAAGAAAAGAATACTACTGTTAGGACCCTTAAAGGACAATATTTATTAGGTGCCATCAGAAGATGAGACTCATGCCAAAGACAGACTGGTACCAGTAGGGCTCATGTCATGCATATCCTAAGGGAGAAGAAAAAAATCATAAAATTTCTTTAATCCTAACCAGTCAGGAAGGACACTGCTGGAGTTGCAAATCTTTAGTAAGTAACTGGTTAAGGGAGGAGGATTTGATGGAAATAAATGGTTAAAAACTTTGACAGGAGTATAGAATCAGACCTTAACATACTGCAAAAGATTCCCTGTAATGAAATCGAAATGGGAAGCAGAGGAAGAATACCATTACAATCGATAGGGATTAGATATCCTCGCATATGGATTTCTCCCATCTTTTCTTGCTTCAGTTTGATGTTGAAGCACAAAATTACAGGGTACTGCACTACCTGCAGACTTTAGCCCATCTTCTTTACTGACAGCATGAGGTAATGTCATGTTTAATGTACTCTTTTAGGAATAGATCTGAGATGGTGTTGTAGTTTCAGAGAGCTGTTCTTCCATGCTAGAAAGGTGGTAAGGTGGCTAAATGATCCTGGCTAGTCTTCTGAGGCTGAAGATAGGTGGCAGACACCAGGGGATCCAAGGAGGAAGAGTAGCCATTGCCGAGGAAAAAAGCTGATACATGCTGGAAACCAGGTATGGAAACTGGAGTGCTGCACCCCTTCATAAACCCTAGCTCATCCCTCCCACTACACGTGCAGGTGAAGTGTGGTTACATTATGGTGGAACTTTTGAATAGATTGCGAGTCTCTTGTTCTTAAATTAGGTCCTCAGATATATTCATAAACAAATATAAACACCTTTAATATCATGAAATACATGTTGCTATGAAGTGCATGTTTGCATGCTTGTCAGCACAGTCCTTTCACAAGGCAGTGTTGTTTCGGTGTGTCCAAGGAGAATGACTTACATGTTCTAAAAAATGGATGAGGATGATACATAGAGAGACACATGAGACACAGTTGGCGGGTTACAGCATCTCCCAATAAGCAGCATCTCACTGACACATCTTCCTTTTCCACAACATGCAGAGAATTGCCAAAGTCGCTAACACTGACAAATGACTCACTTTGCTATCTCATTAAGCTTTATTCTCTCCACGGAAGGGGTCAGCCACATGTGCAGAAGCCTGCCGTTTTTTTTTTTTCCCTCTGAGCCTGTGTGCTTGTCACATCAAATACCCCAGGCTGCTCATGCGATGGTGTGGCCGCCTTGCCCCCCTCTAGCAGCTGAGTGTGTGTGAAAAGCAGAGCTGCAGTAACACACCAGCACTAATAATTACTTTTGTGCAGCGCAGCATAGAGGAGAGCTAATTGCAAGACTTTTCATATTTAGACTAATCCAATCGTTCGAGATTGTCTAAAATGTGCTCCCTTCACACATTGATACAGTGAACAACTAAAGAAGAACCAGAGAAAAGCAAACAAAATACAGATTTGACTGTATTTACATCTTATGTTGAGGTAAGCGACAGATCAAATCATTTATGGACATATATTATAGTATAATAATATTACGCGCACACAAACCCTTCAGAATTTTCTAATTTTCTGTATAAATTACACTTGAAATTTGATCAGATCTTCAGCTATGATCAAGAATACAATAAAACAAATAGCACACAAAATGTAATTTTTTATTCATTTATGACCAAGATAATCTAAAATTAAAAGTCTTTGCCAGAAAAAGTATGTGAACCTTATATAATATATAAGGGATATATATATATATATATATATATATATAGAATATATAATTTAAATATAAATACAAATAAAATATATAATTTTTCCTATTCAGGAATGAACTTGTACATTTACAATACGTACTGTTTAAAAAAGAGAATGCCTCAAGTTGGTGAACTATTAAGTTGCAATAGTACCAGGTAGTACTTGCAAACCCCCGTGAGAAAATCTGTAAAATGTATTAAACAGATGTTAATTTGTGTCATAACAAAGAGAATAATATGCCTGAATGAATAAAGTATTTTACCTGACAGATTTTTTGTTGCTTAAAGGACCTAACCAAGTTGGTTGTGATTTTGATTTAAGTGCAATTCTTGTGTACTGACACGGAATGTTTCATTGTCAGTTGTCATTAAACAATTGCATGAAATGCTGCTCAAAATTTACTGGCCGTCTCTCTGTGTTTGCACTTCCAGATGTATAGGATCTGCTTTGGGGGACAAATTCAGATATTGCTTAACAGTGTCAAAGCCAGTGTCACTTCAAAACTCATGTCTCACTGTGAATGTTTTAGGAACAAGACTGACACTGCAGGGGAATAATATGTCTCCCACTTTGCATTGTTTTTTTACACCTTTGGAGAATGGGTCCACCTCACCCTTGGCCTAAAAAAATAAATCGCTCTACTGAACCAAGTGAAGGACAGTTTCTATCCTAGTAGAGACTGCAATAAGCATGGCATCCTCAGTGGAACTGCAGAAAAATTCATTATGTAGGCCTGTTTTTTTGGTAGCTGGAATTGCATTTATTTTTCTCAGAGGTCCTCTTCTCAAAGTCCCTCTGTCCTTTTGCCCTTCTAGTCACCCATGGGGTGCCCTTTGCTGATACCCAGCGAGAGATGTCCTCCCCTCTGCCCTGTTCCAGCCATACAATTAGTTATTCTATCCTTGTTGTGTACCCTCTGGATAGATAACAGAATACAGCTAATGAAACCACTCCATTATTCCAAATTGGATTTGTTAATTAAGTTTCAGTTACTAACAGTCAACAAATCAGTGAGTCACACACACATGATAGTCTTGTATATGAATCAGTGGTTTGTATCCTTTGCAAAATCTTCTAACTATTATTCTGTGGGGGCAGTAAGTCTGGTTATGTACTGCTTTACATCTGCGATGCTCAGGCTCTGGCTGCTCCACTTTTTAAAGATCAAATTTTTTGTTGCGCATGTGCAGAACTTAACTGTCGCTCTGCTGCACATTTCATATTCCACCTTAAATAAGCAAACATAGAACTTTTGGGTGGACTCTGCCAAGAGCGCCTTTCCATTTGAGCCAACCTAATGCATGGCTGAAGCTCCCAGAATGGGCAATGAGTTGCGTTTCAAGCACCACACTAAACAGACCCCTGGGAGAACAAAGCTTTGCTTCTGAAGTCCTTAAGTGATTACACTGTCCAGTGGAAAAGAAATCATAACCAGGCAGGCAGTGTAGGGCACTACTGGGTACCAGCACAGGCTTTTTTGAAAGCTTTCACAAAGTACGCTTTGAATGGCTTCAGGTAAGGTCTTTACCCAAAGCTGGACTTCTCACCTTTTGCCATTTTGAGGTAAGGACATACAGTTAGGAGTTTTTCAAAACTACACAGATAACATGTATTATTTGACCTTCTCAAGGGAACACACATGACAATTACATGGATCTCATATGCTAGCAGTTTAAGGTCCTGCCGCCTAACATAGTGGTTGGAACAGCCAGGAGCCAGCAGCTATTATATGTAAGGATTTATGCATTGAACATGACATATACATCAGATTTTTCTGCATTCTGCAGCAGAACAGTTTAGCATGAGGATCTGGTGACAGGGGGTTAGAGAATGCTTTGAGTAAAGAGCCAAACTGGAAAGAGGGTGACATACTGGTGACATAATGGGGTGAGGCACTATATACTATATGATTGCAGGATAGGCTCCAGACCACTGGAACACTTGTAGTTAACAATAAAGGATCAGAGCTATTTGTAAGATCTGTATAAAGTGAAAGTGTAAAAATAAATAAAAAATTATACATTTAATCATACATTTATAACACTGCACAGATGTGTGATACAAGAATTTAAAAAAAAACAAAAAAAACTTTAGTAATATTTATTACTTTGTTCATTTATATCAGACTGTGACCCACACACTTGTCAGTCTGTGGTCTCTGCATGTTCAACAGCACCAGCAGTACTTAATGTTTATGTACTAAATGCAACCACTTTAGTAACTTAATGGTGCCCTTTCTCAGGAGGGGGGTCCTTCTGACCACACTCCCAAACAGGCTGAATCTCAAGTGCTGACATAATTGAGGTCTTGGGCAGTTTTTCCCATTTCAGCCAAAGAGCTCTACAAATGTATCAATGTTTTATCCAAAGCTTATGCATAATAAAAAATAAAAATAAACTGTATTGTATACTCCAATGAAAGTGCATTTTTTTTGTTATCAAGGGTTTCCACCTGTTCTGCTTTGTCTGAAAAAGGTTTACACTACTTCATCATATTTATTGTGCACTTCATAAAAACAAACTATTTATTTATTTATTTATTAGGATGATGTGGAGAGTTACTTTGACAAACATCTTTATTCCTTCTTCAGCATCTTGTAACACTGAACTCCCACTGCAAAGCCTGTGCATGTGCTCATCTCTCATGTGTAACACATTGACACTGGGGGGGGGGGATTTAACACGTGAAATGTGCTGTAATGTACCATATGTTATAAACCTGCAAGTTAATGACAACATTGTGTCTTCTAATTAGGTAACTGGTGTTTATTGTGTTTTATCATGCTGAAATTGATAGTTAGCTAACAGTTATATAGGTTTTTTCTGATGACCAGAGAGTGTATCATTTATTTATTGTTTCCCATTTAAAATAATGGCAAATAGGTACTCAGTATCTACAATTTTGATATTCAACACTTTTTCAGGGACAAATTAGATGCGGATGCCATAATACATACCCCACCACTAGGGGCGCCTTTAAGTAGCATATGCAGTGCTACAATATTTATGGTGAATTCTCAAGATAATTGAATACCTTATGGAATTTAGTTTGTTTAGGCAAAGGGTGAGCATACATCAGTTAAGTAATTTTCTGATTTTTATTTTTAATATAATTCTGAAGGCATCTAAATACTTAGCTTTAACATTATAAAAAATTACTTTTGCAGTAATCCTTATTAAATCTGCTTTAATTTGAGTTTGCGAAACAGCAGAATGGGAAACAATCAATGGGGGGGGGGTGAATAGTTTCTAAAGGCACTGCATGTTTAAGTCCCTGTATTTTTCACTTTTCCAAGCCAGATACATGTGTTTCCAAACACCATTTGCTACTGAGTTCTTACCTTCTCATAATACCTTTGGCTGTACAGAGATGAGGAGCAACAGTTCATTGACAGGTTTTCTCAACAAAAAGAAATATCTCAGCAGTAGTGACTTTCACAGCTTGACTTGCAAAGTAAACACTAGGTCTGCAAAACAAAATGCTGGCTTTCCAAAGCAACCATTGCATAGATGCTGTACAACTTTAAATATTTAACACTAAAATAAAATTTAATGATGCATCATGGATAGGATACAAAGAGGTATTATATTTGTAATATATTATATTATATTTGAAAGCATTGCCAAATCTCTGTTCCTCTCCTCTCTTTCTATATGCGCAGTGCTAACCCTTGATGGACTGGCATTCCACCCAGGATGCATCTTTCGTGGTGCCCCATGTTTTCAGGACAGGTTCCATACAAACATGTCTGTGTGTAGGACAAACATTTGAAGAAAATGTAAAAAATGGAGAAACAGGTCAGGAAGTCAGGAACCTGCCCACCTCCAGTCCCTGCCAGGACTCATCTAATGTGATCCCGTTTCAAGAAAGGAAGAACCAGGTGAAGCTAATTGTGGCATAAAAAGACATCATATTTCTTTCTTGAATAGAGACTTGGAAGAGATTTTATGGCTGTATGGCTGAACGTTGAAAGCTACAATAATTGAGTTTGAGAAAATTTGAAAGCTTTTTGTTAAAGATTGCATGTTGCCTGTGTTTATGTCTTGCACTCTTCACTTTTTTAATCACATAAGTGTTTTATTAGAGTCATTTGAGTTTTATTGTTGGATACTGGTGGTTAATAAGTATGGGGGAAAAAATAAATGTGCAAATTCACCCACCACTGCTCTGGTGTGTCACACTGGGGTTTAGCAATCCTTGCATGCAAATGGTTCTCAGTGCACTTGGGATTGGTTACTGCCATCTGGGTTTAGCAGTGTTCAGCATGCTTCAGAAATTTGTTTCCAGGCAACATCCACAAACATAATCAGTCCCGATACTCTGGCCAGACATAAACTTTCCTCTCTGACCTAGATGATTGCAACTTTGTTCTTGGGAACCTGAGGTTTGACTCCACCACTGGGAGATTCGGGCCAGTTTAACACCACATGAGTGAAAGTCTGTAGGTGCTTTGTTTCCAGGGAAACCAGAGGAGGTGACATAATTATACAGGTGCTCCCTTTGTCAGGGCATGGCCATGTGTGATGGAGTACGTGGAGACCAAGACCTATGAGAAACCCCAATATCACTACTTCACCTGTATTAATTCAGTCCAGAAGAAAGCACTTTAAACCACTGCAGATTCAAGCGGTCCCTCTGTCAATAGCAAACTGTTGTTACTATAGCAACGTGACCTCTCAAACACAAGGTTCCATGTAATGGCAATGAATAAGTTGGAACAAGTATATGTTCTGCATTATTTAGTTATTACTTCACTAATTTATAGCCAAGGCTGAAAACAGTCTTGTGGATTTCTGTTGAGTAGTGGAAGCCAAGTTAATTGGAGAAAATATGCCAAGAAATTATAACTGAAAAAAATATTTTAATTGTACCATAAACACGTTTCCTTTGCTTATTAAATAATGCTTTATTTTATCTTTTAACTGTTCAATATCCAAAATTAGATTTTATGTATAAATTCATAGAGTACATTAAAAAATCACGTTTTGTTACTATCATGTTTAAATTTATTACATACTAACAACAAAACGTTTATAAATGCAGAAGAAACTAATTATTAGAATGATGTGCTGTTGGGTGATATCTAGCTTGGCATAAAAAAAACCCAGACATTGGTGTAAAAGTGCCTTGCAATGTCAATAACTGTACTCAAGCCCTAGAACCAGGTGGAGAATCAGGCTGTATCTTACTACTAGACTTGTGAATAGGTGCTGCAAGGTGCTGTGGGTGGTTACAGCAACCTCAGCATACAACTGTCCTGTTTCAGTTTTTCATTTAAGCTGGAAACCCACGACCAGTAATTAACAACCAAGCCATTGTTAATCTGATCCGACACCTGCCCTTCAGTTTTGAAATGGGCATCAAATCACTGCTCTTCAGTCATCTTTCCCTTTGTATCCCATCATCAGTTTGTAATGTTGCTGCTTCTGTAGAATTCTGTAGAAAAAAAAAAGTTCTGCAATGGTAGTTGAAACAGGAGAAGAAGGTTAGTATACCTTTAACATTGCCCACAATCCAAGACGGGAACGTAAACTTCTACTTAATTACTTTTATTTGTAAACATGAGCCGTGCAGCACAGTGCTGGAACAATATGGATTGTGGAACAAGAAATGTAGGTATAATGGAAAAGAATGATACTAAACGGAAGTGATAAACAGTTCTGCTGTAACCTGTCTGTTGATGATCTGCACTGCATTCAACTACATGGTTATTGACCTTGTCCTCAACCCCCATTCCGCTTCAGAGCCACGGGATATCGTTCATTCTCATGTACGCCAATTCATATTTGAATTAATTGTTTTTACTTTGTTTTCAGGTGGTGGTCTCTCAAATGCATGCAGGGGCAACACTGACCTTCTGATAAGAAGCATAGCAGTGGAAGAATAACTTAAAGGGAGAATCTCTTGATTTTTGCCCAAAGTAGTCCTAATAATGGTTTAGAATTACAGCACATTTGAGAACGAGCACCATATCAGCTTCCTGGATTTGTTAGAGGGGTGCTTATGGTCCAATAGTGCACATTAAACAAGCAGTAATGTATAGTAAAATGAACATTCAAATGCTGTTATAATAAACTGGAAAACAGGATCGGTATTTCAGACTCTGCAGTGCAAAGGGATTCTCTCTTTCCTATGTGCTGTGATTGCTTCAAATATGAAGACAGGTGGACAGGTTGCTTCCTGCCATCTATGTCCCATTTAATTTTACAGTTTGATTTAGGCAATTACAACAAATCATGATACGTATAACAACATTTTTCTTCTCAGAATTTATGGTTTACAGTCAAATGTTAAACTGGTGGCATAACTACATTCTTTTTGGAAGGTAATGTGAATTTTGAGTGTTGCAAAATTAACTGACTCTTAAAAATTACTTTTCATTGTTTTTATTAGCAAAAATAAAAATATATGATAACTTGCTTAAAGATGTGGTTGGTTAGGAACAGGAAAATGCTTTGTTTCAAATAGTAGCAGTGTTTTGCTTTTTGACCTGTAAGACAGAAGAAAAGCTGTTACAAAGTGAACAATTCATAGCCTTGAACTCATGGCAGAAACCTTGATGATATAAATAAAAAAATACATTGTGAGAATAGTCTATTATGGATACAGTATGTTTTGGTGTTAAACCAATATAGAAAGCAACATTTGTCGAAAGTTCAAGTGCTTTTTGAAAAATTGTTCTCAAAGGACTTGCTCCTTGTAGTAGAACATTGGAAATGTGGTTCTGTATAATGTAGTGCCATCAAATGGGGCATGGAGCTGTTTTGCAGAAAGCCATCTGGGAGACTGTCTACACTGTAACACCGATAACATGCGGGTGAATGTGGTGGGGTGGAGCACTATGAGACGTCACGAAAAAAGCCCTGCAAGCTTTAAGACAGATTGCTTGCTCATGTGCTTGCCCATTAAACAGCCACATAGAACATGAAAAACTGGCAATAGAAACAACATAGTGTTTGTCATACTGCATATTCTTGAGTTTTACATTGTTCTCAGAGTTTCAGGTAAGATGCCATTGCAGTTAATCTATACATTTAGTTTTAAATGGTTAGATGTAACTCCTAGATTCCAAATAATTTCCATATGAGAATATGTTTAATCAGGATGTTAGTTTACTTCCAAAAATAAGTTTAACATCCATCCATCCATCCATCCATCCATCCATCCATCCATCCATCCATCCATCCATCCATCCATCCATCCATCCATCCATCCAGCCAATGTTTTTCCTAATGCATGGTTGTGTAGTAAAGAGACCATCCTGGAAACATAAGGCACAAAGCAGGGTACACCTGGGACAGGACAATGCACAGGTTTCAGTCTGAATTCATAATTTATTTGTTTCTTCTGACTTTGAAAAGTCAGCAGCTCACATCAGAAAACACGTTGTTCATCTTTGTGTTGATTGACTGTGTCCCTTGTAAGTTCTTCACCTTTTTACATTCTAGAGGTTTATTTAATCATTTGCTTGAATCTTTTCCACACAGACAAAGCCTTCCTGAGCGTCAATGGAGTCTTCGTTGCAAACTTAAACTATTTATCCTGCATTATTTGGCTTCTGTAACCTGTAAGTTGTCCAGGGCATGTGTAATTATTTTCTCACCGTGTTTTGTCATTGTTGTGGATCCCAAATGACCAATGTTTTCCTTTGTAAGATATGTAGCCTCAGAACAATCACTGTTCAACCTTCGAACACCATGTCTGTGGTGACACGAAGAGAAATTCTTCCTATGGGGCTTTTAATGGCTCCTTTATTTCCACACAGTGCTTCTAAATAGAGAACAGTGGTGTAGATAGAGAGGAAGCCAGGGCCTCCTGACTCCAATTGTGCTGAATAACTGTCTTAGTCGCCCTTGTGTTACTGAAGAATAACATCCTGGCCCTCTAATTCAGTGTCTGTGTGAGAAATAAATGCTTTTAGAAAAAAAGAAGAGAAAGAAAAAACCCAAGGGGTCATTTAAGGAAGATGATGGCAAAATCAATAACCACAGCACTGCACCCTGATTTCATAGCTGAGGGACATTGGAGGATGATCACAAAGGCAACGGTTTAACAACTATGTCAGACAGAAATGCTCAGAACCTGTATGGCTAAGCTAGCAGAAATACTGAGGCCATTTTTCTACCTGTGTCTTCTGTCTGCTATGCATTTAAAGTGCTTAAAATGACACATGCTGGGTTGTGGTGTAGCAGTACTGCTCCCAACTGTGTGTTATCTTGGGTATTAGCTAATGCAGTTGGAAGATGTGCAAGGAGCTCTAGGCTAGTGAAATGAGCTCACACCGGGTTTCTGTATTAACACTTAGCTTAATGTTAGAAGTACATTATTTCACTCTGTACATTATTGAGAAGCACAGTAATGTAGAAATCCACTCTGGTTAATCCCAGTGGGTGTTTCCACTGTGATTTTGTACCAGATTCAGTGAAGAACTGGTTTTAATATTCCCGTGAAAGCTGTACATGTATGGTAAAGAAAGGATGGCCGAAAGGTTTATTCCCTAAGAATTTGTTTTTTTTAAATTTTAAATTTTTTTTTAATTAAAGTGCTTATTGCTCAAGTTTTTTGCTCATATTGTTACTTTAATTGGGGTGCTTATGTGTTTGGCCAATGTGCATTATGTTATGGCGTTGGGATCAGATCTTTTCCTGTTCACATTCTGTATTAGCAGGACTGTTCACCAGGAATGAATTCAAGAAGTTCTAGTTTCTAGCGAATTCTTCTTCCAAACATTATGAAAAATTACATAATAAGACCAGGTGAAGATGCACTATGATCCTTCCACATATTGAGGTTAGAAAATGTTGACCCCAGTGTACATCAGAGATATATACACCTAAAGAAAATTGTTTTCATTTTTCACTTCAATGTCAAAATAAATAAAAAGGTAAACAATTGTCAATAAATTTAACATTCATCTGCCTGCCCTCATTCATAGTTTATTGAAACCGATAAAAAAAATTTAGCAGATATTCATTGGAGCTGCAAAATTATTAATATCTTTGAAAAGTTTAGGTAAACTGCCCCATTAATCTAAGTACATGCAGTTGCTTAGCAATGGAACGTCTGTTTCCTGTCATGCCCTGGATGGGCATAAAAACTGTGCTTTGTGCTTCAGCAATGGGTGATGAGCAGGATCTTTAGGCCTGCAGCTTATAGATGCAGGGATGGACCAAAAGGTGTAACTCTCAAACCTTTTAACATGCATTTCTGTTAACCTGAGTGCTTTTGAGGTCTCCATTTATTGTTGCAGTCTGTTCTCACAATCAATGCAGACCCATCCATTAAGTGAAAAAAGGGAAAAAAACAACATGAATTAAAAGTGGAGATGGCATGACCACTCTCAACTGTGTGCCCTTAAACCACCCAAAACAAATATGATTGCACAACTAAGCAGATCTACATTTTTTACAGGGGGGTGCATACAAATTACGTAATATATTTAAAATGCGAAAAATAACATTTGTATGTTGTTACCCAATATCTGTGAGTGACAACTGCTAATTTATAAAAAAGGATATCATGTGTGTTAACAAAAAAAAGTGCCTTTCGCTAAACTTAAGTCAACACCGTGCATCTTCCTGAAATACTGCACAGACTCTGCCTTAAGATTTGTTGAGATGTTTCTGCTTGCCAGACAATCAACCATTAAGCCTTGAAGAAATCGCTAATGTTTTTCTCAGATACTGCAAGCTGTGTCATTCGCTGGCATGAACAGTGATTTGGCATTTGATTGCATAAACAAGTTTATCATACAAGCCACTGAATGCAGGAGTGATGTTACGCCCCGGAAGCTTATAAGGTATTGTTCTCTGCTCTCATTAGTCTGTCAGCTTTTTCTGATCCTGTTTCAAAGCCACTTGGAACTGGAAATGAGCCATAAATAATAGATAGTTTACTAATTCAAAGAAACTTGACTGATGGGAGCCTTTACACAGGCCACCCCCTTGTATGTGTTTAGTTAAGGATATGTTACTTTTTGAGTAACTTAGGGATCCAACTTTGTTACTTTTTACAGTTCTCATTGCACACACTGCCTTCACAACCTCAACGGCCAGCTGTGACAAAACACCACTTCCTGACACGGCTGAGGTCCTGCCGATTGAGACCACGTGGCTTTCAGGATAATAATCTGAACGAGTGCCACTGGCACGTCTGTGCGCTGCTTGAGAACCTTGATGCCTTCATCTGGTTGGGGCAGAAGACATACCCATGGAAAGCTGCTGGAGCTGAAGGTGCACGTTCAAGGACCTGGCCTGCCCGTCTGTCTCAGCAACAGCAGCAATTTTCCAGGCTGTCTTTTGTCTTTCTGGTCAAATGCTTTTTGCTCCAGACTAAGGTAGGGGAAGGGAGATGATGATCAGAGTAACGGAAGGATTGTATCAATGCTGCATCCAATTTTTTTAGCAGCGAGTTTATTGGATATTACTGAATGGGGAGAAGTAAATCGGTGCAATTGGAAGTCTTTGCTGTCACTGTTTGTCTGGCTTAGGTCTGTCAGTAGAAGAGATTATAAATAAACCCTGTGGCCTCATTGCACAGACTAATATGGTGTGTCTAATTACACTGGTGTTACAAAATTCCCAGGTACAAGCAGATGGATTTTTATGTACTAAGGAAGGCTAAAGGAGAATATGTTTAACAGCACACAGGGTTACAGTGCATGCATATATTGCACAGACAAATGCACTTGTTGAAAAAACGGTGACAGTTTTGCATTTTATCCACAAGCATTAATACACAAATAATGGACACCATGCTGCTGTAAGTTGTCGTGTCCACGTGCCTCTCAAGATCTTTAGTCTGCTCTCCAAAAATTAGGCTGAACATTATTTGTTGGTGAAAACCACTTTGTTTTTTTTTGTTGGGAAGCCAACGCCCAAGTTTGTGAACACTAAACATGAAAAAAAATCCTAACTGCAGGGGGCACTCTTGTCATTCTGTGCATCGGCCTGGCCAGCAAACCGAACGCGTATGATCAAGGCAGCGCACAGAGAAAATATCTCCAGATTGACTGTCTATTACAAATACTTGTGGGAGTGCAGTCATTGGAAGTTAAAAGTATTTGGGCCCCTAAGCTTAGCTGAATTTATCTGATTATGCGTACGCTTGCCAGCTTCTTCTTAAAAACAAGCTCTGTGCATGGCTAAAAGTTATCACTTGAACCCATCCTCCACAAGCAGTTTTGAATTTAAAAAAATAGTTAAGGATATCATCCAGCACCACTTACATATGTACGTTACTGCAGGGAACATTAAAGAGCTGTTTGTTGTTTGGTCTTAAAAAAGACAGCCCTTACTGGTATGAACAAGTTAGCAATTAGGCCTGTGTTTTCATGGGGCTCCAATTATGAACATCATCAGAGACATCAGAAAAAGCATTCCACAAGCTAATGTGTAATAGATAATAGACTGTCATCAGTGACCATGAAGGCAAACAGCTCCTCATCCTCCCACTTTGACATTAAAGTGTGGAACGTGCATACCCTTCCAGACTCTTTGAGATACATACTTCTCTGAAACCCACATATATAGGACACCCCCCGCCACCTTCTTGGCTCCCTCAGATTCCGCTGCCCGCCAGTCACTGGCACCCATCGCAGCTGTTTCATCAATGGCCAAATGCAGGAAGGCTGAGGCTAATTAGAGTGGCATCACGGTCAAAATATGCGGCTTGACTTGGTTCCCCCCCTCTGATGGGCACAACAGGCAGAGGGTGAGTCGGACTCCCTGCTAAAAACACGAGGTGCACGGAGGAGCACAGCTGACGCAGGCTGAAGAGTGCTTTCACCAAAGTGCTAGTCAGAGATGTGGGATTTGTGGGTTTTCCTAAATTAAATGGTACACGTATAAACAGCACGCTTAATTATGAAACATGGCTTAAAGGTCAAACGAAGAGGAAACTACCCTTCAAATACCGTAAATTGCCTCTTCGTTTTGTGGTTACAGATTCTCTTGTTCAGCTCATTTTAAATCAAACCATTTATCATACTTTACTTCTGTGATCAATTTTTCTTGATCTTTGACAGGCCAACCAAACAAGGTACTGTGTATAATATGTGAGGTACATAACCATGCGATCTATGCAACATAAGAATACTGAAAGACTAAGGGCCTTGAGAGAGTGAGCTGAAATATTACTGCATCAGTTGCTCTGTATTTCTCTGCACTGTGGGATATTATTCCTTTTGTTTGATACTGTACAGCTTTAATAGCCTGTTGAACTGTTGTAGGTTTTTGGGAAAAAATAGCTTACACTTAAATGGTGTATTATGCACAACTGCATCAACAGAAATGTTTTGTGAGTACTTGTCGTATTTTATAACTGCATATCAACTTGTTTGTCAGCGTGTTTGTTCAGTCCATTCATTTTCACACACTTTACCCTGTCGGAGTCCTGCAGCCCACTCTTATATTTTTTAGCAGTTTTCTCTAAAATAGCAGAAAAAAATTGTATTTAGCTGACTTAAACTGCTTAACACATTATACCAGTCCACTATAGAGTTATTCAGTTATCCATACAGTAACACAAAGTATAAAAACACACTCTCAGATTTAGGGGTTGTAAAAATGACGTTTTTTGAAGGAAGCATTAAAGTAACCCCCTGGCCCTTCTCAATCCTCAGTCACACAAAATGCATATTTATACATGCCCATGCTTGTCTTCCACAAACCCATCACAACCATCCCATCATCCACCTATCTTTAGTCCGCTGGCATTCCATATAAGGGGGATCAAGAGGCACCCAGATTGTAAGCACAAGCCCTCCCGTGTCCTCTAAGCACAAGCAAATAGTACACTAAACACTAGCCCAAATGAAGTATTCTAATTCTAAATTCTAATACTTAAGCCTCCTTTAGGACATTTTACAGTTAGAAATACAGGTATTCCTCAAAGTCAGAGTCTTTGATTTAGGAGTTTTCACATTGAACAACTAAAGTTATTTAATGCCTTTTACCAAGTTATGGCCAAATATTAGACTGTTTATTCACACTTAAGCACCAAATGTGGGGAGATTTCCAATGTTCATGCCAGTAATGATAATTACATGTCCAACTTGCAAGATTTAACCTTACATACCAATATTAAGGAATGCATTATACTTTTAAGGAGCTGGTTACCAGCACACGTCTTTGGCTTAACCCAAATGGAGTTTGTATGTTCTCGTTGTGTTGACCTGGATTGCTTTCTGCAGTCCAAATTCAAACCGCCCAGGGTTACCTGCTGTGTAATGGTGCGGCCCACTGTTGAAAATATGATCATACAAAGATTCTGATGGATGCCACAAAACGGTACACTATACGTAGTATTTATTGCACCAATGGAATTTAGAAACCTGTTGCTGTAAAATGTAGCGCACACAGGATGAAGCATTCTAGTATTGGACTGGCATGTTAGTCATTCATGATGCAATTGTGAGCAGGTATATGCAGTGCTGTCCTATGTAGGAACAACCAGGAAGAAAAAAACAGCTGTGAAAAAGCAGAAGTTCTGAGGATGAGCAAAACAAATCTTTAATTGTAATATTACTGTACAATGGTCCTTTGGTGCATTTTCCTGCACAAATCCACACGATATCACAATGCAAAGTGTGTCACATGGGCACTAGCAGAACATACCAAAATTCATACTAAGACCTCATCAAGGATATAGTTATTAGTTTTTTTTTTTGCGCAAAAAAGACTTTATTGCATGACATGTTTTCAGTTGTAGCTGGGGAAATGTAATGTGGCGTTAACCATTAATTGCCGATGGAAAGATAAATAAGTCTAAGAGGAAAAATAAATAATGAACGAATGGTTACTCCCTATGCCACTGAAGAAACAAGCTTCATGCTGAATGGATGGGGCTTTCAGGTTGAATCAACCAGTGACATCTTCAGGGAGGAGTGTTTGTAACTTATGCTTGACCTTGTCGTGCGGCGATACAGCCCTCTGATGCCCCGGGATTGCATGCTGTCGGCTTAAAGCTGACTTGGGAAAAATGTTAAAGCCATCAGCTACTAGCACTCTGGTGGAGATTAAAAAGATGATAATATAATAAGTCATCTATGGACTCTGCAACTTAAGGCCAAAGAACTAAAACAAGTTAATCAACCCTATGGATGGTGTTTCAGAACAGCTACAAAGTGGACTTTTAGTTCACGGCAGGACAATAACAGCCATGGCAGGCCAATAAGGAGCACTGTGCACTATGGCCACCACTGCTAATCACATGTCGTTGGCGTCACTCTTCAGTCAAGAGGGTCGTGGAGGTGAAAATGCTGACAGCTATGGAGGGTATGGAGGGCTTCTCCACAGAAACTCTCATCGCTCTTGCTCCGTCTTGTCTGATTGTTTTGAAGGGCAGGAAAGGGGGGAAGGGGTACCACGAATGGGTTGCCACAAACCGAGCATGACAGCTTTGCCAGCCCTGCTTCCCTTTGGCAATTTTGCTTCCTTTCCCCACATCTGCCCTGGGAAGAACTAGATGTCACCGAGCTCCCTTACTGCTCTGCCTTCCTTGGATTCCCCATTCAACTGTTCTGAGGTAGGTGACCCTCAGAGGTGCTTTGGCACTGATAAACCACAGAGTACATTCAAAGCCAGTTCATGGCTAAGGGATCCATGGAGCACAGAGACTCTTCCATTTTAAACAAAACTCCTGTTACCTTCAACAGTGTCAGCGATTCATGCTAATGCTGTGGTTCTAAAGCTGTTTCCTGCGCCCGGCCATGTGGACTACCTTCCTATACTCTCACCTGAATTTAAACTCAAGGTCTTTGGTTGACAGTTTAGTCTTTTTACAGGTTTCTCTGCAGATACATGCTGAAATAATGGAGGCGGATTCCTTGGTCTGGTTTCCCTGTAAAATTGTAATTAATGATCACCACATGATACCATTTAAAGGTACAAAAAAAAAAAACAAGTGAAAGAAAACCATTAAATTCAAGGTTTTTGTATTCTTTTATAAAGACAAAGCAAACATCCATTTTTTTATTTTGCCTTTTCCAATTCTTGAACAGTTGAACTTTCAAAATGGAAAGAATAAAATTCAATCAGCTATAAATAAAACACCAAGTATTGCCAGTGAAAGCCACATACTGTTTGGTGCATACTGTTGACATTTTGATTATGAGATGGGAAACAATAGGAAATGATTCTCTCAATGCAAACAATGGAGGCTACGGATAAATAAATGCCTGAGCGAAAGTAACAATAACACTGTGCAGCACTGTTGGCTTGCAGATCGTCTTTAACAGGGCATAATTTGACACATTGCTCATTTCAAAATCACAAACCAGGACAGTGAAAAAATGCTGCATTTTACAGTGCAGTAAGGTGTGGGTGCACAGATATTGATGACACATGAGAGAGCTGAGAAGGACACGACTATAATTAGAAGATGCAGCTGCAGACTTGAGGAAGAGATGGTTGCCAATAGCCCACATCACCTAACTGCAGCTGAAACAAGGACAGGGATTCAATCTAGAGAGATTCAGTTGTCAGTGAGAGAGAAAGCGAGAGAGAGAGAGAGACAGAGACAGAGAGAGAGAGAGAGAGAGAGAGAAGATCCATCCTTCCTGACTGCGTTAGTTACCTTGCCTCCACACCATCTCTGTGGTGAAGAGGCTCTTGAATAAATGAACACTGTCGTGTTGTATTAAGAAGTGGATAATGACACAGAGTTTCCTGACAGGAGAGGCCCCTGAAGCGCACTGCCTGTAGCGGAAATATGTTTCAGTCATGTGTGCAGCAGGAATGTCTCAATAGACACAAAGGCTCATCGCTGTCCCTGCTGCTCCAATGCTGTCTGACTGCATTATAGTACATATGTGGCATTAGCTACTTAGCACTGGAGCGGCTCCTCTGGGCAGCAGAGAACCACAGCTTGAAAAGCCATATAGTGAAATACAGTCAGAAATATTAAGCAAAGACGTTTCTCTGTCTTTAACATGTCTGCAACCTATATACCAACTGTAACTGCAATAAATATTACAAACTTGTGAAAGAAAAATTGTGAAACTTCTATTAAGGATTTCTTGGCTGTTCAATCATAGACACAGTTGTAAGGTTATCAAAATCCAATCCTTCCAAGTACAATTCTTTAATAAAAGAATATTAGAAAAAAATAATAACGCTACCTTTATACTCGTAAGGACAGCATGAAATCCAGGAAGGATCCATTGGGGTTTTTGATTCCTGGCATTTATTTGTAAGAAGTAATTTCAATTTTAAACAACAGACTCTGTGTGTGTCCCAGGATGCTCAGCACAGTGGTTTATAAATGAATTCTGCACCCTAATTCCTGTCGAAGAATTGACACATGTGAGCTACAGCCTTGAAGTTGATTGGAATTCCAACCCTGTTCTCCAGACCCTCACATCTGGAAAGCTCTCAGCCTGGTAAATGCCAACCTCTATCTTCTAAGAGTCAAACTATAGGAAATTGTCTCCTTTGTTTATGCTAACAGAATAATGTCACAGAGCTCTACTTGAATGAACACAAATTGAGTTGTGTGAGACGTGCTCTTTCATGGTTTTGAGCATGACTTGAAGATTTCAAAATTATGTTTCTGATACACTGTGAGTCCCTTCAGGAAAACGGAAAAAAAACACACATCTATTGCAAGTTTCCACCTGATTGTGTGATTAGATGTGTTTCAGTTGTCGGGAAGCAATATATTAATTATTTAGGACTAAAAGTTATGCCTGAGAAGCGCAAAAGACACAGCTAAATAAATTTGTGCTTTTCCGGAGTTTGAAAAAAAAATGTTTAGAATGAAAATAAAAAGAAACCTCTGAAGATCAGACAGAACTGTTAAATATTAGAAAGAAGCTTGAAAGTTATTTTTGATAAAAAATTAAACAGGCAAAGAATAAGCACATGAACAGCTGGGGGAATAGAACAGTTTTAATCTAAGAGTAAAAGCACACTGTTGACCTAGGCTACTTTCGCAATGTCAGCCGCAGCCTGGGCTTCCTCTGTACACTCTGTTAAAAGTAGGCAAACTAAATGTTCAGAGATGCCAAGCAGCTGTAGTCTTGGCATCATGCAGCAGCTGTGGGCCCCCAGCTGTAGGGAACCGTCTGGTTTAAAAAGCTGCCTTGGTCTACGAGGCTGTAATCCTCAGGTGGGAAGGCTTTTTGAGACATCTTTAAGGGGTCTGAGCTTGATGGAGAAGTGAAACATGTTTCCCTGCAGGTACCTCGGGAGCTGTGTTCATCCCGCTTAAAGCAGGAGCAAGTCTTGAACACAAACCAGGAAATGAATAAATTAAAAATAAAATTTCTTCTGTAGTACAGTGTGACAAAATCTTTTTTCACACACCCTGGAGAACAGTGTACAGTTCCAGATAAGATACTAGGGGGTCAGGGGTCTTAAGAATGCATGAGATGTAAGATCACAAGGACAGCAGGTTACCGCGGATACAAGTGTCCTCAGTGAGTAAATAGTTGAAGGTAGGAAAAGTAAAGCAGTGACCTAAAATGTTAAGAACTTTTCAGTAATCACAACACCATCTGTAACTCAGTTTTAAGGTTATGCTAAGGTGTCTGTCCTATTTTTATATTCCAGAATAGACGCTTGACTGAGTCAAGTAAGACCAAGACAGCATCACAGAAGAACAGACAAAAGCAGCAACACAGAGAAATAACGGTTACATCAACTGAATAATTATTAAAACAAAAAAAGAAAGAAAATACAGTAAGTCTAGCAAAAGTAACAGGATTTCAGTAGAGTATTTAGCCAGATTTTCTGGCTTCCATTTTGTACAATATTTCAACAAATTTAAGTCCTCCTACCTGTATTTATACTGACATCATGAGTGATTAGTTTAACTGGAAAGTCAGTTTTACTGTAAAACAAGTAGCCCCACTTGTATAGTCTGTCATACTGTTGGAGACATCTCAAGCAGAAACATGTGACCCAGTGCAATAGAAAACAGAAAAAAGAAAAAGAGAGTGTGCACCCACCTATGTGTGTGCGTGAGAGAGAGATAGAGAGAGCAGAACCCTGAAAGTACAGTCAGACTTAGGAGGCTTCTGACATCCCCCCAAAGATTCAGTTCTACTAAGTATATTTAAGGGTGGCAGGCAGGGTTGACACCTGCTAACCAGTAACTTCTAACTACACGTCACTGGCTACACCTTTTCTCCCAGGATTCACTATTTATGAAACAGAAAGAGTAAAACTCCACAAATAATTAAGAAACTCTGTAAAAGATGGTAAGCTCTGCAACAGGAGACAGAGAGAAATGGTGCAAAGCATTATATAAAGTGATCATACAGGGAGTATAGAAAAAGAATTTTCGCTTTTCCTGTACCTGTACTGTATGGTCTCTGTCGTCAGTCCCAGTCTTTCAAATAAGCCAGGAAAATGATGGCGGATGCCTGTGTTGTCAAACATGCGGAGCCTTGCTTTGTGCAGACATCTTAGTTGGGCTGGAAAGTAAAACCCTGCTGTTTTCTGTTGTTTGAAACCTCTGACAACCTCATCAAACTCATGTCTCTTATGGATGATTTCAACTGGCAGATTGAGTTAGAATCACAGATGGGAGCCTTTAAAAGTGATGTCACGTTTTTTCACTGGTGCTTTTTCAATGTTTTCCTTGTCAGAGGGGTGCAAAAACCAGATCAGGACAGGCATTTGGCTTGGGAGTGTGGCCAGGCAGTCGGTAGGCAATATCAATCTAAATAGGAGCAGAATCAAGTGAAACCAACCTAGAAACATAGTTCCTCCTGCAGGAATTGTTTCAAAGAAACATTACCTTCCAACGCAGACCGAAAATTTTTAAATTATTGTGGCAGTTTTTATATTCCATTTCACTGTACTTGCTGCAACTCTGCTTTCTGCTTCAGAGCAGCTAACAAATTAGCTTTTGATTCTAGCGACTCTTCCAGATCAGAGATCCTACATTTAGCCTCACCGAAAGAAGCCTCAATTTTATCCACACAATCAATTAAATCAGAGAATTTTGTTTCCTTAGCTACAATGGGGGAAGAAAGTTTCTTTGGTTCCAGTGTAACAGTGGCCACCAGAGGGGCTATGGTATCTAACTTCTTTGGCTTAGCTTTCTTACAGTTCATTTGATTGACTAACTGATTCACAATCTGCAGATGTTTATTTTGACCAACTGATAAATTTCCCATGCGTGCTGCCCCATTTACCGCTAAGGTCAAGCTGGTGCAACTGGTGGAAGAATGGGTGGCCAGGGCCTTAGTTTCTTCTTTATCTTTGTCACTGAATATCCAGTGAATTCACAGTAACTTCAGCTCCTTGGTTGTGTAGTTTCTGTCAACCCTTTCTCAGTGGGTTCTACTTTTGACTACTTTCCCTTCTTGAGAGCAGACTAAGGCAGAAGTTAGATAATCCATATTGTCTTTAAAGTGAGACGTTTCAAATTCTATCAATTGTAGCAACTTAAAATCACGTAAAGACAGCAGAAATATATAAGTTATAAGTCGCTAGTGAGGAGACATAATTTATGCTGCCATCTTGGAAAATGGCCACGTGGTCCAAAAGCCTTTAATATGTTTTCTTAGCATGTACATCAGAAACAAAACCTAACTATTTGACAAAGCAAGCAAACTCCTTTAGGTTTATCAGCTTTGTTGCTGAACTATAAACTGCTGTACAAGACTGTACACACTGTATGATACATATTTTTTGATAATCATTTTAGTGAGTAATGTTGGTGTGTAGAAAAGAATGGACTTAATCATGGACTAATAATTTTTTACTACATGTATTTGAGCAAACACGTGTTTTAGTTGGACTGCATTTCAGTTTGCTGTCTGAATAGCAGGTAAGACACACTGCAAGATTTATTGAATATATCCTGCAAACTTTCACTGGTACAATGTATTTCTTTACAGGAAAGTTTCCTGGCAGAATAATAATAATACCGAATAGGATTAATCAGCAATGAGCACTTCCATTAGGAAAACCATTGACTATTTCTTAAAACATATCCTCTTCTCCTTTAAAATCCAATATAAATATTAATATCTTGAAAATGGCCTGGGCAATGTGCATGCACAATAACTGTCATCGCTGAAACTTCAATGCCCTGTGTAATTTAAAAGTAAATAAAAATATGTTTCCACTTGGCCAAGCATGGCACCAGTGATACTCCACAAGGATATTTTGATTGCTGCTGGTTAATGGCTTTTAATGGCTTTCAGTTTGACTGACAACTTGAGAAACTGAGGGTGACGTGCTTCTGACACACACTGATTCATCCCATAACCTTTATAGACTTCTCTGTTAAACAAAATTGTGAGAAACCACTGACCTGACCTGCTACAACCAAACAAGGATAATTTAGACAGACTGGCGACGTGGTCAGTTAAGAACCAAGTGCAGACCCAAAAACAATATGTTAGCGTTGGAGAAGTCTACAGTCCTTTAAAATTCTGTAGACAGCTGCTCTGTAGCTTCACACTACACTCAGCCCTCAGATAAAGGGATGCTGTAAAACAAAAACCTGCAGCAATAACCTGTTAAAGTATGATCTTTTTCAGGCATTAGCCTTATTACAGCATTAGGTGTAATGGAATTTTAGCCTGTTTGTCATTTTATTTACACAGCATATATTTTATCTACTTCTATGTCTTGCAATCATTTACTTCCTATTTCTATTATATATCAAACAATCACAACCCTTGGTTAACATGAATCTAGTATCACAACTACAAGCAGATTCAGTACGAATACTAGTGTTATTAATTTTTTACCAAATGCATTTCTTCAGGGCAATTTACAATGTTAAGCTATTTAAAATGTTTTATCCATTTATACATCAGTTTCATTTGTGCTGGAGGAATTCTGGGTAAGTACCTTAGTCAAGGGTGCAGCAGCTGGAACAGGGATTAAACATTTGCCACAGTGTCTGAATGTTTTACAGTGTGAAAGACACAGGCAGCGATCTTTGGATCATAAATATTTTTGAACTAAAAAAACAAATTCCACATGCAGCATATCTTACACCATATGGTTCCAGGACACATTACAGAGCACTGTGACCATATATTGGATAAGTGATTTTTGATAATGAATGAAAATACCATAAAAAGACAAGCTAGAAATTGATTTTAAGTGCCATATGTTTTGTCAAGGAACCATTTTTTTTCTTTTTACAGGAAATAATAGGGAGGAGAGCAAGCACAGCCTGCAACGAGGGCAGCTTGTGTGCTGGATCCATTAGTGAGTGGTGCCTCCTCAGGGAGCAAAAGGCCACTGGGCATGACCAGGAACAAGATGGAAGAAGGTCAGATGCAAAGAGGCATCAGGAGTAGTCTCCCCAAAGGTGGCAAGATGGTGACAAGAAGAACCAAGGCATGATCCTGGATCGCAGGTGTAGAAGACAACAGAGTGGAAGGGGGAGCTAGGCATGGCTCAGGATAAAAGAGGGAGGGATTTGGTTGCAAGGATGCATGCAGTGGCATCTGCAACTATAACTGATGGCGATGAGTATAACAGAGTGAGGTGGATTTAAACTTGGAACCTCTAAGAATAACAGCCGTAACCGCTACAGAACATACTGTTCATCTTGTACCATCCCATTAAGCAGTCAGACTTTTTTGTCAGACAGTAACCGTCTCAACAAAGGGATGGTAGGCACAGTGTATGCTTATGCAACAAAAAGAAGCAAAAAGGATCTAAACAGAAAGCAGTTTGTGAACACATAATTAAAAAAATAATACCATTCCTGGCAAGAAGGGAAAACAAAACCACCACGTTAGGGAAACAAGAGAAATATTAATCACAAGTTAGTAACAGTACTTCAACTAACACGGGTGCCCACCCAATCTGGGAATACTAACATTTGGCAATTGATGACTTGCTAGTTGTGAGCAAAAAAAAAATTGTAAAGAAGGAATCAGAAGCCTACCAGTAGGAATATGTAGGGATTTGTGGGACAGTGAGTCTGGTGGCGGAGCCAGCATGGTAAGTGTGGTCACCAGTGGATGGTGGAGTCAATAGTGAGGAAAGGGGGCACATTAAGTTCACAGTGGAATCCATCCAGTAATAATCGCAAAGGGGACATTGTCCAGACAGGGTGGGTGGGGGCTGGGAGAGGCCGGAAGGAAAGGACGTATGTAACCCATACTGAGAACTAAGGAGGAAGCGGCAGAAGCACTGTGGTCTGGACACTCCAATTTGTGCAAAACAGTGCTGCGAGAAAGTGGAGATTAATAGGTGTCTATATAAGTATATGTACATGACTAATGGTTGGGCATGGCTAGGGGTTTGGTCCAAAAGTCCTGACATTTCATGATTATGCCAAGTAGACAATACTAAATTCAGTGGATTAGTAACTCATATTCTAAAGAGGTCAATTTCTAAAATGAATATTCTTCATATTATTTAGGATAAAGTGCAGGTTGAGTAAACATTTGACTTGAAGTAAAAATTGTGTTGCTGACCAGTTGCCCAAAGACTGTTCCTTATTCAGTATTATAGCTTTCAGAAAAGTTTCATGTTGTTGATTTACCTCAGTTAAAGGAAGAAAAATAAACTGTAATTTGTTCTTATATCTGTTCTGATTGGTAAATTATGACTGCTAGCAAATTTTTTATAGACAATTTTAATGTACACTACTGCATCGGAAACAAAAAGCCTCTTTTTGTTTTTTGCATTACTAGTTCACAAGACTTGACAGCTTTTTATTCAGATTAAACTTGTCTAAAATCACGCAAATGTAATTGTAGGTGCAGTGAGTAGCAATGCTCCCAGGCTGTTTGGTCGTAGGTTCGTATCCAGCTCAGTCTGAGTGGAGTTTGCATGTTTTTCCCTAATGTCTGTGTGGGTCTCCTTTGAGTGCTCTGGTTTCCTCCCACAGTTTAGAGACATATGTTTCAGGATGATTAGTCACTTTAAATTGTATTGTTGGTCCGTGTGTGGACCCGGAAAAAATGGTTAAGAATAGTGAATCTATGGATGGAAGTTTGGATAATTGTATGTAACCTTTGTTATTTGTTATTGCCAGACTGATGCTTATGTTGATCTGAAATTTCAGATGGTTCACTGGCTACAATGATAATAAATAACATAGAGGATCACAATTAATTAGGTTCAACAAAATAAATTTTTGTTATATTTACACCTGAAATACCTGATGAGGTGACCTATCATTATTGCCTAGCTGTTTTACAGGTTGTTCTGCTTGCTGAAAAATTGACCTGTGTTTCCTTGAAAAAACACCTTGACATTCAAGTAGACTAATACAAACTAATGGTAGTTCCAAAAACTGAGGCAAACAATCTTGCAGATTCGGAAGTATACTAGTAATATTGTTAGCATCAATTGTCTATACATACACCTCAATACAAGGTCTTAATAAACCAACTTTATATGTACAGTATATGGAAAACCAGTTCTAATGGGTTTTTCCATTTTCCTTACATCATTGAAACATCTAAAAACAGAGTCAGACTGCTTCTGTCAAGGTGAGAACATGGACTTTGTCATACCAGAGACTTAGGGAAATATATATAAAGCATTAATTCATTTTAAAAAAAGTTTATAGTTTTTAAAAGTCCTTTTATAAGCTCAAAACTCTGGTGTGTTTCCTATAGTTTTTACTTATATATGTTATTTCTATTATTAACATTTGAAACTAGTAGTAGATGGCTGCAGGTGGCACAGTGGTTACAGCTGCTACCTTGCATTTGAAAGACCCAGGTATGACTTCCACCTCCTCCTGTAGTACCCTTGAGCCATTGTACCCTAAAATGCTCCAGTAAAAATTATCCAGTTGTGTGGGAAAGTCACTCTCAGCAGCTTAATACTGTTTTACAGATACAGCATGTATACAGTATATACGCTTAAGGATGTACTGTTTATTTCATAAAGAGTAAATGATTTCAATAAGCAGTTTTAAAACTTCATGCCTATTAGGCCTTTTGATATACTGAAAGTTAGGTCAGAACTTCATCATTTATTTGGTGTTTTTGTGGATTTGCAATGAACAGGGAGTATGCTACTTTTGAGATATTGAGTTAAGCAGTCTGTTGGTTACTGGTTATTTATATCTTAACCCAGAGGAATGGAAGTAGACCATTAACATTCATATATCAGTGAATTCATTCTGACCTCATACAGCGATATTTTTAAGGGGTGTCTCATTTTTCACTCCTAGAAAGACTTATGTAGAAAATATTACCTTTGTGAGCCTGAAATGTACAGCACAGTAAAATTTTGAAAATGAAAAGAAAAAATATATGAAGCATGGGGGCAGGTGAGGTGCAGCTTGCCTGCCCTCCAGAACTTTATTGATCCAGTATGCCTAATCTTGACTGATCCCTGTGAAGCAGATTGCACTACATTCAGGCTTATATACATGAGGCAAAGAGCCGTCTGTCAACAGGAGATGGATGTTTTCCATTAAGTATCAGCTCCAGGACTACACCAATACATTCTCCCCTTTTTTCTGACCCAGTTTATTGTGGTTTATATGACTCTACAGAATACGTGTTTGCCTAAATCCCATCATCGTTTATCTCCTTCCTGACGGTGTTGCTGCATCCTTAGCTTGCCTGGAAGATCCACGCGTCCAGCAGTGTGGTAGATTTGTTTTCAGTTATCCCATTGAGTTTCATTCTTTTTTTTCAATTAGCTCAATTAGTCATATTTCAAGTTTGCAAAAAAATGTCATGACTCCATCATAGATTAACATAGCAGTCTTTGTGAAACCAAAATGCAGCAAGTTAACAAAAACCTGATTATGCAAGGATCTGAGCTACATTCACTTGTTTTGTGTTCAGTACTGTATCATTATGCAGCTCCTTTTGTTGCTAATAAAAAAGCAACCATTCGCTTCTGTCATTATGAACAATGACTGCCAAACCCAACAGCAGTCCAATCCAAACTCTGTACAAGATGTCCTCATGTCCTCAGTCACTCCACAGAGGACCAAAGACAGTGATGAGTAAAAAATAAATCTCATGTAAATGTTAGGGGAAGAGAGAAAAAAAAACTGGCAGCTGTTTCTTTCCAGTTCCTCGGCTCCACTATTCCAGCCCCTCTTCTTCTTTTAGCCCCAGGTAAGTACTTAAAAAAAGTAAAAGCAAGATTTTTACCACAGAAAATCTCTTTAGCTAACTGCAATTACATCCCTGGTGAGGTAGATAGAAAAGCTTGAGACATGCTGCCATCTACACATACACTATGTAAGCTGCTTCCGTGTCCTTCCCCAGCCTTCCATTAGCCCATCCTATTCACTCCACGGGACTACCATCTCTTGAGCCTGGTGATCAGACAGGCTCATACACACAGACACTCACAAGGAAGATGGCGATAGAATCTGACACAACTCCAGCCCAACAAGGTCTCTTTCCAATTTTAAAGGCTGAGGTCTCTCTCTCCAGTTGCTGACCGTGCTGTTAACTTTGTCACCATTTTCTGTAATAAGGGCTTCTTTTTCTTTCCCTCCTTCTCTCAGCCAGGTGCCCTGGGTCCTTTGGTCAGGAAGAGCTGCCCATCATGTGCAGTGTGAAACATGAGCACCTTACTCACTCTTATGTGTATGTCTCTTAATCGAGCAGAGTGTTCTTACTGCTGCTCTCCTGTCACTGCTGGCAAGGTGAACAAATTGTCATCATTTTCTTTTTTTAAATGTGCAATTTCTCTCCCCTACTTTTGGTTTTTGAGGATGAACCTGATGTTGCCCATCAGAGAACCGTACAATAAACTATTAACTTGTTGATAATATTTTTTCCTGGAAGATACATTTAGACTGAACAAACAATATCTGTAGTGAGCATCTCAGTAGGTTTTTGGGTTTATTCAATTCTCTTTCCTCTGCTTCTTGTCCATCTAAGGCTGTACCTGCCATTATTCTTCAGATGACATCTACCAGGTGTTGTCTAATGGCTGCAACAAAGAAGTGAAGGCTTGTCAAAGGTGTTAAAGGGTTTATGACAACATTCTCTTCATGCTGGTCCACAAGGACCTGTAAAGAGTTCCAAGAATAAGAACAAATCTACATTTGATCATCTAGTCAGGCCTGAACTGCTTTTCTAGAGGCAATGGATGGGTTCTATCAGATTAATTAGGGCTCAGTTATTGTTTGACATATATTTTTTCTGATAAAATTAACAATGAAATGACAATCCCCTGATATGAGTCTCTTAAATCACGAGTAATTCATTTCTGAAAAGATGAATTCTTGAAAAAAAAAACAACTCAGTTACAAGTATTTAAAGTGATGTGTGCATTTCTGAGCCACAAAAGGTTTAAACCTATTTTTTAAATCTAATTCAAAACCAAGTTGAGAATTTATAAGTCCAGGATTAAGATCCATATGATCAAAACTGTTTATACATAACTCATTTGCACACATTTCACACCATTTATCTCACTGTTATTTAATTAATTTGTTTATTTTTATTATGCTTCAGTAGCTCTGGTCTTTATGGAAAGTGCTTTGACAAGCTGTTTAATGCTATTTAACTAAAGGTTATCATTAGAATGCTATTTAACCTCATTGTGTCCCCATAAAATGTGACTGGAGACATCACAGATGTGTCTTAAATATCATATATCACCTCATATACCTGCAGGCTATTTGGACATGCGTTTGAATCCTACCGAGTTTGTGTGGAGGTCAAATGTCCTTGTGTTTGAATGGGTTTCCTCTGGGAGCTCTGCTTTCCTCCTACAGTCCAAAGACATGTGTTTCAGGATAATTAGTCGCTCTAAGTGCCAGTAATGGCTTTATATTTGAGTGTGCTTCTGTGGCTACCCTGCGATGAAGTAGCATTCCATCCAGGAGAGGTTTCATATCATAGTGTCCAATGATTCCAGGATAGCCTCCAGATCACTGCAACCCTAAGCAGGATTAAGTGGCTGATGACAATGGATGGGCAATGGACTCTCTCTGTCTGTTCAGCCTCTTTAGTGTCCATGCAGCTGTCCAGCTTACAGCCACATTAAAAATCTCATCACTCAAGACTCTGAAAAGCATAGGGAAACGAATCATATTTCTCTTATAACTACAGGAGAACACCTGGGCCATGTTAGAGACACTTATTAAAACCATCATTCAAGAGTTTGGGAAAGAGACAGAGATGATGCATTTTTACTCATATAAATGAAGGGAAAGCCCAAGTAAATAAGAATCATATCACAATATTTAGCACTCTTGAAAACTACTGCTCAAATTCAGACATTAAACTAATTTTAAGATGCAGGGAATTTAATTGAAAGCATACAATCGCTAGCTCAAAAAATATGAACCAGTAAACATATTTTTAATTGACAGTTAACTTGTTCTGTATCTTGTGGTTTCATGCTGCAGCAGTAAATACAAATGAGCGAAAAAACTGTAATAATCTGATAGTTTCCCACAAGTTGCAGGTAAAGAATAAAACCGGATACAAACAACAATGGACATACATCCACTCTGTTATAACAGTTTCTTGCATTAAGGTAGTATTATTAAAATAATTATTTAGAAAATCTTAGAGAACTGTATAGACTTCAGGTACAACTGACAAGACTCTCAATGCATATGTGACATTTAATTGCTTTTCTTGAAACTAATGAAGAATTAAGTACTTAAACAGGCTCAATACTCATTTGTCTTAAGTAAATTAGAAGGGTGTTCGAAAGAGTCAGAGCAAGGCAGCTAGAATAGATTCTGCCACTGCTGATGCCACTGGTGACTGATACTTACACACCCCCAACATTTGCATCAGATTAAGTCATGAGATGGTTTGGGAAATCAATTTCAGATTCAACAAAAGTGTTGTGCTGTAAACAGGCAGACTTTCCCAAGCCCCTCTCAGTACTTCCATTCCCCAGTAATTGGCATGCTGATAGGATAGATGCTACAGAAATTGCTGGAACTTTACACATTTTTTTTTAAATTTTCCAAATTGTACTTCGGCACCTTGTGAAGCTGTGAGCTTGGTTTCATTACTGGTTGTGATTTACCTGATACAGAAATCATTTTTTTCACTGATCCAAAAGGAATGGGGGAACTCTGAAAACCTTTGGCAATGCTGGATCCATGTGTGATATTAAAAAAAAAACTGTACCAGTGTTAACCAAACGGAGAAAGCTTTATTACCCATTCTTAGCATATTATGATTCTTATCAAATAAAATGAATATACCCAAAATGGATAACTAGGCATTGCTTTGTATATATAATATTAAAACCCTATTTTTAATATTTTGATTTGGAAAAGATGGATGTTGGTTACTCAGTCTGTACAGAGAACAGCTTATTTATCTAATAAAATGATCTCTTGTTCAGAGGATCTTGTAACCTGTAGTCTTTGTAGAGAAGGTATCAGAACTGTAATGCTAAAAAGGTAACGTCAGGGGTATAACAATTGTCCTCTTCTTCCATACAATATCAAAACTTTACATTTCGTTGACTAAAACTACTGAATAAGGTTACTTTTATTCAGTCTTCATGCTTTATCCATACCCTTCAATAGTACATTTAATCAATTGCTACTTCTTATTAGAAAGACTTTTTCTAAAAACACACATGTGCACTGCACACACACACACACACACACACACGTAAGAAACTTCAGCTAGTGTTAGTGTTCTGTTCTGGGTGATATGTCAGATGTGGGGCAGCTTTTAGAGAAAAGTGACCATCTCCTGCGGGTGTGATTTAGAGGAAATGCTGATGAAGATGGAGCATGTCCTTTTTAACCATGTTTTGGAGATGAAGGGCATAAGGGTTGAGAGGCTGATAATTGCATAATTAGTTTAATAACTGCAAGTGGATGAGGGTCTGAAAAATGTAGGCACTAAGTCAGAATTGGAAACTTAACCTTTGTTTTGCACTAATACCTTTTTCATTATTATTTAAATAATACATTTGCGATGTTTAGCTAGATAAAGGAGGTTCTGTGAACCCCTAAACTGGATGGCGATTTTAAAGTATGAAAGGTATTTTTAAACACAGTACCTTAAAAAGATGACTGAAGGATTCAAAACTCAAGCAGAGGACACCTAGAATGACTAAGGACAATGTCAGACCCAAAAAAAACTGTGGTTTACCAGTTTCTGGGATTACATATATTCTTAAGAAGTACATCTGCCTTGATTAAATGCAGTTTGTTCAGTCTGCTTTTCTGGTCATATGGATCTCCTAAGTCAGCACTTCCTCTTCTGCCACTTTTTAAAATAAACATCAAATTGGAATCAAGCTGCACAACAGCTTACAGCATTCTGAAATAGCATACTTATTACTTGTGAACTTGATTATGACATTGCATTTTTATTTTTTTTCCATTTTTGTGCAATCCTGGCATCTTTTGTACAAAAACTGAAGAGATAAGCAAATCAGCACTGAGGGATACATTAGTACTTAAATGTACGCCATTCAGATTTTTTGCCATGGTCCTCATTGGTGACTGTTAGTATCACAGGTCGATCAGGACGCAGACACATGCAGAATTGAAAGGTCAAAATCCGTTTAATGACAGAGGTAGATCCAGAAACATAGTCAGCAATCGGGCGTGGGTCAAACTGGGAATCAATCCGAAACAGTTGACAAAACAGACAAGGAGTAAACATAAGACTAGGTTGTGGAACAGAAACAGGTTGCTAGCCAGCATCACAAGGAGCGGTAACGCTCAGTATGCGCACAACAACCATGGCAATACCTCACAACAACAGGTTGTACGGCTCAGGTACTTAAAGGGTTAAGTTAACCAAGAACAGGTGCGATGAGCCAATGACAAGAGGAGGCGGGACAGGTGTCAGGCGCTTGGACCTGGGGGCGTGACAGTTAGGCAAACATTTAACAGCTTGCTGGTGGTTATATCACATCAGAAAAAGTTACCAGTGATATTCACTAGTGACAAGACCTTGTTAAATGAGACTCGCTACTGAAATATATTCATCATTTTTGTCTCACTTTGAGCATCTTTTCTTCGCTGTTTAGGTGGCTGGTGGTGAAATGTTTAAAGCATGGTTTACAGTAAACAAAAGAAAGATACTCACGGTAGCGGAAGAAGCTTTCTACCATTTTACTGCCTGGGCTTTTTTTGGACTCCGGACACCAGTCCTGAACTCCGGATGCTGATCTTGCCAGGGCCCTGTGCCACTCTCACGGCCGAAGTGCAGCTGTCAAGATTCCACACAGACGTCAAACCATTGGCAGGGCTCACACCCTGGACCTCTGCCTGGAGTACAGGAAGAAGGGAGAAAGCCCTACTTTTCCAAGAAAAAACTCACTGTGTTCACATCTTTTGTTTGCAAATTGTATAGCACATTTGCTGTGTATTCATTCCTGTTTTGGTCCCATTTATGGCTGCTAAAAATCACATTTGTTTAACATTTATTGAACAGTAACAAAAATAATAACAATAATAGAAAATACAGCACCTGATGTACATTATTATTATTATTATTATTATTATTATTATTATTATTATTATTATTGTGTAATATGCTCCTGAAAAGTTAAAACAGAAAATTCTTTATCATTGCTAGTTGACTACCACATACTACCGGGTTCATTCATAAAATGGTGTAAGCCTGCAGTGTAAATTGGATATGGAGTAAGTGAACAACATGGAAATTATCTTGTAGGTAGGTAAGATGTTTTCAGTGTCAGTCTCACAATGACCTTAACATCTAATTTTGAGACTTAACACCTAATGCTGAGGGCTGGGCTTAACACCAGCTGATGAGGACTACTGTTAATCTAAGTTACATGGGGGCAACTGTAAGTGTGGTATGTGCTTAACACTTATTGCTGAGGGACATGAGTCTCTAGCTGGGTAATTCAGTTCATAGCTCATATTTCAGATTGAGCAGATCTGAGTTGTCCAGCTTCAAGCTCTTAATAGCATTGCTCTTTTATAAAAGCCATTTTCACTTTCTTGACTGAAGTTTAAACATACAAACAAATGGCTGCATTTGAAGTCATTATGCAATGAGCTTCCTTTAATTATTTGGGTGGGATTTGTGTCTATTGCATGTGCTTACACTAACTACTCTTTTAATGCACTTTTGAAAAAGGAATACATGGATACCAAGGCAACAATTATGAAAAAATCAAAAACAAAAACAGAAACAAAAAATTTTTATAACACTGGCAAAATTCTTTTTTTCCTTACTTTGAAAATTGGCTTTACCTGCTGAACTTGTGTTTTCTCAAAATTCCATACTATACTATTGCCATACTATAATACTGTTTTTAGTATCCATACTGTAAAATAGTTTGCTGTTTGTGCCAAAAAAGTGGATTTACATCTATTTATTTGGTGGATAATTTACTCCAAAGTGACATTCAGTTCAAAGAGAACAAAATTACGGCTCACCAACAGATGGACTGATGCAGAAGCAGGCACACAATTCTCCAAGTACATCCAGTATCATTGTTTAACCAGGCATTTTATTTTATACCTCTTGTGCATCGGACAATCAAATGACCAAAGGTGGTATAGATGGGGCATAGCAGTTTGGCTGCTGTGCAGTGATCAGGTACTGGCCTGCAGATCTATTAGCAGACCTGTAGGTCTTAAGTGGGGTGTTGAACTTGATACAGGCAGGAATAGGGAGCCAATGGACAAAGATGAGGAGTGGAGATACATGGGGACACTTTGGCAGGTCAAACACAAACTAAGTACAAAATGTTTTCCACTTATTTCTTTGTTTTATAGTTGGGAACACAGCTGGTTTAATGGACATCAAATTCTTCATATGCTGAATGAGAACCATATGAGACAGTCACTGTGTCCCTTCCAACAGTCATAAGAGAACATTTCAGTCCAAGAAATTTTTATCCATTTAGTTCCCTTTTATATAGCAAGATGATATATTTTTTAAATATTCTTGTTAACCAGAGTTCTCCTGTTGTGTTTGTCCTAAACTTGTTTTGTTTGATATACTTTGCGTAAACATGCATGGATTGTATTTTCATTAAGGGTATTGGCTCTGTGCTGGAACATCCCACACACCACAGTTGCTGCATGCCCAACAGGAGACTGCTAACCATCTTAGCAGTGTAACTGGCTTCAAATGCATCTGTTTACTGGGGTACAGCCACTTCCAATGAGGCGACTTTTAATGGACTTCCCCACAGTTTCCTACAATGCATGACCCCTTATTGATTCAAGAACATTTGTGCACGTCTTTTGCTGGGGAAGTAAACAAAAATTTTGCAGCGCAGAAACAATATTTCAACCATTTTTATACAGTTATTTGCTTGGAAGTAACTCATTTTGGGATTTGGAGTCATTTTCATGTTGTTGTTATTAAACATTGAAAAATAACCTTGCCAGTTTCTGGATAGGTGCAACAAGATTGGTTAAATTGACCATTTAGCCCAGAAGTAACTGAATTTTCTTTCTTATAAAATACATTAAAAATCACATTCGATATTGCACTTATCACAACCAACTCCACACCCTGGTTATTAAAACCATTGAATCACCTGTTTCATCTAGACACTCTTAAATGAATATTAAATACAGATCACATTTGCACCTTTGCAATTCCCAGTTCAGTGAAAACGTTTTTGGCCAGCCAGTAGACTACCCCTAAATGGTCACAATGAAACAAATGTGGCCTGGCAAAGGGCTGATATACACAGTCAAGTCATTGTCTCCTTTTCTTTCATCGTACAGAATCATGGCCTTGGCAAAATGTGACCATGGTTCCCATAAAAACATCTGTTGGTAACAACAAGGTTTGCCTTTAGCAGATTAAGAAAACATGCACCTATTAATAAAAGACTGATTGAGTCACTGTCCACTCGCTCAAGCACAGATGCCCATTTCTTAGATATGGAGGTCATTTTTCTGTGTTACTTATTCTAAAAGGATGTTGATCTAAATGCCAGAGGCGTAATGCTTTATAAAGAATCAATAGAAATCCGATCAATGGGTTTCGTCAATTTAGAGGTGAAGGTGAATGTACTTCTAATTCCCAGAAATGATGCCCTGATTGGGTTAGCAATTACTAAAGATGTGACTATTTGATTTTAGTGGGAAAAACATTTAGGGGAAAGCATGTTGTGATCTAATAATTGAACTGCGCAGTCTGAACTTGAGAGTACAGGATGTCTCCTGTCTGAATGAGTCAAGCTGAATGTTTATGGCCAGCAGGTGAAAGTCCATCTTGGATGCCCAAAACAAGTAGAAAATGAAATAATATTCATAAACATTGGTGACATGATGGACAGTACTGCACTGGCAAGGGCAGGATTTGAACTGATAGACAGTTCTGCACTGTCTGCCCCTGCTTAGCCTTAATGGTCTTAATGACAACCAGCTGTAGGCAACTGAAGACCATCAGCTAGAGCCTGCTAAAGCACCTTGTCTGAGGACTGTTTTGGGTAAGGGGTTGTTGGGGCTTATGGTACGGTTCATGGTACTGTGACCCTCACCTTTTTTTGCTGGTGTTTTTCTGGTTTGTTTGTTTGTTTACTTGCTTGTTTTGGCTACCTTTCAGAGTGCCTGTTTTATTTGACTAATTTGTCTCTAAAAACCCTGTTTTTATGAGTGAACCCTGTTTTCTCACTCTTCTGTTCACTTACAGTATGTGGTTGCCTTTGTTCCACGACCACCCGCATGTTTTAACTGTGAATATACATGCAGTTTGTGTATGTTCATTTAGCAGATGCTTTGCTCCAAAGCAATGCATGATTCAAAGTGAACAACAGTGCTTTCTGCAACAGAAAAAGTTATAGTAGATATTGACCTAAGACTGTTGATACGTGGTCAGTTTATCTGCCACCACTGTTAGTGCTTGTTACATGAGTAGCCACACATACAGTTAAAAGAATATGTGACAGATAATGTAGGGCAATCTTGTGAAGCACTTTTGTTACACTGTTTGTGGCTGCTTATAGTGTAGAATTCATTTAAAGGTCTTAAAAGTTGCAAGTTGTCAAACAGGAAAAAGTTCTAGGCTTTGGGAGTAATCCAACTGAATTGATTTTTTTTTTTTTTTAGGTGTTTTGCACTCTGTTTAAACTCTTGTATACTTCAGGCTTCATTGTATCAGCATTGTACATTTGAACTGCAGCTGCTGAACATGTGTGCAGTCATTATTCTTCATGGTAGGCTTGAAATTGACACTTGGGTAATCTATCATTATTAATATTTTGTATAAATTTCAACCAAAAATATATTACCTATGAGTAGACTTGGCCTTTTATCCCTAGGAGAAAGAAAACGGAATCCTACCACCAAAAGCTGCAACTGTGAAATGTTTTTGTTGTATCATTTTGTGTGGTTTACTTACCATGCTCATTAGACAGAAGTGGTTTATGTATAAACAATATATTATTGAGACATATTGTGTTAATTTATCATCTGTTATATCATTTTCTTTCCATGTCAAATCTTTTCACTGATAGTAAGCATTGTAGTACGTTACACTTCAGTTGTCATAATATCACTACGTTATAACTTTTATTTTGTTATGATTCATAAAGAAAGCTAAATCACATGACCTAAAAAAAAAAAAAATCCTTGGACATGTGTAAAGGCAGATGACCACAGGATTAATTTTGCATATCATTCATTACACATTTAGTTCCTCCTTTGTTCCTCATAACTGCTTATTTGTTACATGTTCCACTGATGCTATCCAGGGTGCAAAATGTTTGTCTGTACAGTTTTCTGTTTCACAACTGCACATCTAAACCTGTGGAAACCTGGCTGAGTGCCCTAAATAACTGGTCCTGAGTTGGAACACAGACTTTCTATTAGATGAGGCAATGAGGCACAACTGTGGCTGACTCAACAGGGCTGTCCCCTCTAGTGTGTCTTGTTAAATAACCCTGCAGACATTGCTCTGTATATTCAGCACTATGGATTATTTAGCTAGTGCCATGGATATGTGCACCGTGCCCCCGACAGTAATCTGAATACCTTGAATTTTAATGCTTTGGTGCTTATGAAACAATGTTTCCCAAGTCAGTTCAACTCACCTTCCTCTGCAAACTTTGCAGTTCCAAGCTGTTCTGAAACATGTGGAACAGTTTGAGATGTTGACTTTAAATACGTCCATCATTAGAATACAGCATCTGTCTGTTACTCTAGGCATGGACCAACAGTGCCTGTCTTCTTCACTGAAAGCTCCAACAGACCTTGTGTGAAATTGTTTCACTTGGTCACACCGCTATGTGGAGATTGTTTGCCCTGGTTAAACACAACGGCTACTGGGAGAAGAGCAGTCTGCTCAGTTTTACATCCACACATGAAACACTGGTCTCACTTTGTGCATCACCTGGTTGTTGCCAAACCAGCAGTGACTGGAAGCAGACTGAATTAGTATACCCCTCATCTATGCCACTAGTGCACTGTTTTGAACCTGTCACACAGAACTTGACAGTTTTAACCTTTAAATGGTGATGTTACAAAGTAGATATAGTGGTACAAATGAGGTTCTAATAACTTATCTTCATACACTGCAGCTGGGACAATAATGTAAAGCATTACCTTAAACATCACATTCTATCAAACATTATGTTATACTGTTCAGTATAAAGTCAGTGCCATGATTTTTCTGGTGAAGTTTTCATATATTAAAATGGCATTTGTAAAGCAACATCTCCCCAAAGCACACTAGCAGAGTTGTGACCACGGCGAGTTCAAGAGACTGTCTTAAAGAAACTGCCTTATGGCGAAGGACTGGCACTATTTGAAAATAACATGAGATGCTCTGGGGTGATAAAACACCTCCCTGTTCTAGCAATTCCTATCTTCTTTTCAGCAGTTTAATTGTAACTCAGCTCATAAAAAACTGCTGAGCTACAATTAAATTCAACTTTATTGGTATCTGTGGAGGTCAACTGCAGAGTACAGAAATATGGGAGTACAAAGCTGTTTTTGAGATCAGGAATGAGGTACGGCTTACAGTGATGCTTGCAAGAGTGAACATCTGAAAATGTAGGCTTGCCATAGTGCTGCTGTCGCCGAAATCCCAGTCTTTTAGCTATTTGGGGGATTAGCATCAATATTGAACCACTGGGTCTGATCCAGGTCATAATAAAAAAGTAAAGAAAGTTGTCTTATTCAGTGTGTTTGCACAACATTTCCTTTATATAAGGTTATTTCGTGAAAGTGCACTCAATATACAATTTTCTCATGGTATCTAATTTCAGATGTGTATATACAACTTAATCCTTTTGATGACAGATAGTAAATGTGGAAACTTTCAACTCTCATTCCATTAAAGCATCTTCAATTTTATTTGCAGAGAGAACTAATAAACAAAACAGTGTCATTCATTAAAAAGCCAATTTGTATATATATGCATGGAAGGGGCTGAGTATTTATTGGTCTTAGGTCATTCTTTCTGGTAACACTGTGGTACTTCTCAACAAAAAAAATAAACAATGTGTCACAGTTTTAATGTGTCACTCATACTGAGACAATTTTTTAGCCCTGTTTGAGGATAATGAAAAGGGGACCACATCATTCAGCGCCGGGCAGCTTTAAATCTTTCTTGGCTTCTGCTGCGCAAATTGAGATGAGTCGTGTTGGAATAAATTAGGATGCCACTTGATCCATTAATCCGTAAAGACAGTGGTGAGGGAGCAAGGGATATATCGATTGTACCTCGCTGGCTGACAGTGTCAGTGCAGGCAGGATTCCCTAGAGGAGATAATGCTGTTTACTGCAAATAGCCACCTAGAGGAGTTGTTGAGACGGGATGGGAGAAGTATGTCTAGATGTAACTACACTTGTTTACATATTTAATAGAAAAGCATAATTAACATGTCTTAAGATATTTTCCGTAAGGAGGGACTTGTTGATTTTGGCTTTCTTGAAACATTTTAAAAGCACCTGTTGAGAATCGTTTGATGGGTCTTCAATCCAAAAGTCAAAGGTCATCTCCACTGGTTCTGCTGAAAAAAGCTGGGCTTGCTTTTGATGGGTCTTGCTGTGACTATGAGCCAAAAACCTTGGATTTAGCTGCCACTCACAGTGTTTGTGTATATCATCCTGGTGCTTTTAGCACTGGCAGATATCACCAGCAGTCTAGAACAGTTCAAGCACCTTCGTGCAAGGCCTGGCTATATTATGGGTCCCGGCCTTAGGCCATCACTCTCCTGGCCTACAAGAATCCAAGACTCGTACTATTAGCAGAGAGGCACACTTTGTCAATACAGCATGATATTATAGTTGGCCTGAGGTTAAGGTTATTTCAGTGTGTCCAATTTACTCGTATGTTGACTGCACTCACATTAGAGTGCTGAGCATCCTACAAGTCAAAACACCTCAGCTTTCATTAATAAGCCAATATTTATAGGTGTGTGTTGGGAAAAGGGTGTGGAGTCCCCAAGTTCAATGTTTCAGTTTATTGACTCAGCCTGTAGATTAATGGCAGAGGATTTTTAATGGCAATTTGGTTGCCAGCAGCCCTACAGTGGATGTTTGGGATACTTTCTCCTGAATGGAGGAAGGTATTTTACGGTGCTGACTTTATCTACATTGCTTTTATTGGCATGAGAAACAAGCTGGTTCCTGTCCATTCTCAAAGAATGTTGCACTGCAATACTGTTTTTACATTGCAATGTAAACAAGGTTGAATTATGAGTGTTTCCTTGAGTTTTAGAGATGTCACCTGCAGTTCTCAGCATAGCTAATTTTCATTCAGTATATCTTACAAGGTTGATACATCTCCCACCAATTTTTAACATACTTCAATTCATAAGGTCAGCAAAGAGCATGTTTTGAAAACAGCTATCTTAATCGGAAAAGGCTTGCAGTCATCCTTTGCCCTGTGCTCATAATTTTACAAAAACATGGCACTGGGGCAGCGACCCACTCTAACAGTGGCATTATACAATGGCCGGCAAATCCGTGTCACACGAGTGGTGCTGCTGACATGTTTGCAATGGTTTTGACGAAGCATAAAATGCCCTAACCCGGCCAATTAGGATTCGACAGAGGCGCTGCGGGGAGATGTGAAGTGGATTTGCCACCAAAGACATGGGCCGTGTGCTTGCCTGAGAAGAAGGGTTTCTGTCAGAGCTGTCCGGGGATGACAAATGTCAGCGGAGGGCCAGCGCTGACTGATTAATGCACTCCCAGAGGCAGCTGCTGAATGATAGACTGGGAGGATGCTGGCCGCCGAGAACTGTCACACATGAAAGGCCTCCGTAAATTGCCTGGATAATCCACACCGGGATGCAGGTAGCGTAACGTGGACCAGCTGCACACAGACCGCCTTTTAGGATGTCCCCCTCTCTCAAGAGTAGGAAAAGGCTGAAAAGACTCCAGCCCCAGGAGTGTCTGTGCTGACAGAAAACTGGGTTCCCTGAGGTTGCTACAAATCAGCAATAACCTAGGGACCAGTTAAGCACTTTATTTACCAGTAAAGCAAGATTGTTAATTGTTTATGTATTTTTCATTTAATCTACCTTATTTATTGTCTCAATACGCAATGTAAATATGAGCATGTCTTAAGGCACATCTACCGAAATGAGCGTCAGTATCCTGCAACGACTTTCAATTATTAATCACAAATAGCCGATGAGGTCGTAACCTACGAGCCAGTGTATATGACTACAAGAATGTCTACAAGACAGTGCAATTGAAATCTTAAGTTGTTCAACTACAGTTAGGAATTGAGCAGTCTCACAGTACAAAATATATAAGATCGACAGGTGTTTACCTGCTGTAATTTACAAACTGCATATTGATTCTCCTTTGCTCCTAAGGAGTGAATAAAATGAAGATAGCATGGTGGCAATGGATTTCTTGGGATGCATTACACATAGTGTAAATAGAATATTAAAAAGGTTTCAGAACTTTCACATCATGTATAGTATTCTTAAACTATAATAGTGAACAATTGTTCATTAAGATAAAGAAAAATCTATGCAAATGTGAATCAGTAAGATGTCCCAGAGAGAATATGGGTAGTGACTTGAAGAAAATATAACATGTCATTTAGTTTTGTAATCAAACATATATATCATAACTGCTACAGCCAACAGTATAAAAATTACTTATAAAAATGCATTTTGATGTATCTATTATTACATTTGTTAAGTCCTACAAGTATGTATTATAATTTGCTTGTGCACCATATGGCCATAATATCAAAAGAAAGAGCTAAGAAGTAATGTAGTTTTATATTCAAACATTCAGGGTAGAAGTCCAGGTGCTTCTCTGAAAATCCTACCTTTTGCCTTTATTTTTAGAGACATAAAATTAATAGACCCTTCTTACAGAAATCATTACATGACAAAGTGGTTTGAAACAAATGTGACTCTTCTGGAGCACCTGAGTGAGTGAGTGAGTGAGTCGTGATCTCTTTATCACATTTGACATGCATATTCTCATCAATTGTTCGCGAGCGCATTTACTTATGTTAGTCAATGCCACAGCCTTGCCCTTTGTGTCAAAACCAGACCCTGTCTGACAAACACCACATGCAAACATCCAGTACACAGACTTTTTCAGAATAAAAATCATAACATAGTTAAAATGCTGAGGGGATACGAGTTGCTCACGACATCACTGCTCAGGTGAGCTCTCTGTTTCGATCACCAGAGCTCCTGCAGACAGGCCTGTGACACAGGGCATACGAGAAGAAATTCCGGGTTTGAAAATAACAGCATGTGGTTTCCTTATTTCTTAGGGATTGATTTCAACCATCTTTCATCAGCAGCAGGTCCCTGCTGTTCATTCTAATCAGTTTCTTATACTTCTGGCCGGCTAGTCTTCTAGAGCAGAGAAAGTTCTCATTTGGAATCACTGCAGTTGATTCCTCATTTTTCAGTGTAAAATGGCACAATACAAAATGTTAACATTAATATTAAATAAAGATTTTTTTGGGAAATTATTTATTTAAGAGGTGGTATAACAAGGTTACCTGATTTTTCTTTTTTTCCAGAGTTAAACATTTTAAACACAGGAATGCCGTTTGCTTGTTATATAGTAATGGATAAACATCAGATTAGACTCAAAGTGAAGGAAAGAAAGCTATTTATCAGTACATTGCAGTGAAATGAAGTCTCAGACAGAAAAATTCAACCATCACAAACCCTGGGAACAACTCCACAGCTGACCAGAAGAGGTCCTCACACTACACAGGACCCAGCACACCTGGCTCCACTAAAGCTCATTAAGCAAAGCTTCAAAAGAGAGAGATTAACACAGGTTGGTTGTGGAAGTTCCTACAGTGCTTTATTGTATGGGCTGTGCTTGTCATCAACTATGTGTTCAACCTGACTCCTTGTTCCCCAAGTCCTCACTCCTGCACACTGCTGAGCTGCAGTGATTTCCAAGTCCTCCAGTTATCATGTTCCTGAGTCTACTGTTTGTCATCACGCTCAAGTGCACCAGCTTTGTAGCACCTCTTTGTTCTTTGTAAGTCTTATTCACTGCATATACAACTCCTGCACTTGAACTCACAATCACTAATCACTGGTTGGTCATGATAAGAAGTTGCAGTTCACATTTGTTCATTTAGCTAAAACTTTTCTCCAATGCAAGTAACAGCAGGTCATTTTTATTTGAGTAATTCAGAATAAGTGCCCTGCTGAAAGGTGCTACAGTAGAAGATGAAATTCAAACCATGTTCCTTTTAACCAAAGAAAGCAACATTAACTCCTATACTTATAGCTTTAGGGTGTAACTTTTATAACATTAAAAACATTAAACTTGACTGAAGACTTAATACTAACATAAACCTACATGCAGGAATTAAACAAAGTGTAAATCTCAATAGCTGCTGCTTAAAGCTCTCCGAAGGGGTTAGTGTGCCCCCCTGAATTCTTATTTATTAAGTATAAATACAATCAAGAAAAGCTTTCCCACCAGACCATTGGCTTGAAAACCTAGAGTTGCACAGGGAAGTGAATATGACGGGACAGAGCTGGGCTGCCAGCCTAACAGCGTTCCTGTCACTTATCATGGTCTACAGCTTTTCTGCCCTCTTGTTTTCCATCTTGTCATCATCTGCTCCACTTGCTCAGATAAAGACCCCTCAGCCAACACTGCCACCCCGGGTCTGTAGTCTACTGCCTGGAATCTGTGCACCTATACCACTGCTCCTGTGGGTCACCTGGAGGTGCAAAATGGCTTGTCACTGAGACACGCGCCTCCTGGCTGGTGCTGAAAAAAGTGAACAGCAAAAAAAAAAATGATCTACAGAGCTGAACCTAATGGCACATCGCTAACAACGCTGCAATTAGATTTGGTCTTGTAATTAAAAACTCATTTTGACACCCAAATAGGGAAAACATAAACAAATAAACACAGAAACGACCCATCAAAAGGGCACTGGACTTTGCATTTGAAATAATTGATTTGTTCTGTTTAAATTCAATTACAAGGAACCATTTATTAGATTAGAGTTTATAGCTTATCCGGGGGACAACAGGCTTAGTGGAAGGAAAGCAGCCCATGGGAGGACTTGTTCTTTTATAGGCCTCACCCTCATCGTTCAAACTGGAATATGTATTTCCTTCTTTCTTATTCCCTGAGCACATATTATCAGAAAACATCATTAACTTCCATTGATGAGGGCATCTTTAAACACTCCATCTTTAAATGATAGTTTGAGGGCAGCAAGTTTTGCATGTGATGGATAAAAGTGAAGGGCCAGTTGCCATTCTAAACAGGTGTTAATTGAGTTGCATAATTAAGATGATGGAATAGAAATTTAGAATTTTTTCAGTTTGTTTATCTTCAGTGCAAAGCTTCCACTGAGACAGCTTGGTCCCATACCCTCCAGATACCTCAAGGTAATATTATGTGTTGCTCAATGGTGAGTCCATCTCCTCCTCATCATTAATGCTTTGAGAATATACATGCCCAGACTTGTGTCTTAGCTGTTTGTTGTCATGGTGATTTAAATAAATGAAGAAAAGTACCGGGAACGATCAACTCCATACTGTGACAGAACACCATATGGGCAACCTCTGGAAGGCTAATACCTTTCAGAGACTTGCAGTGTTGCAGAACAGAGAACACCACAAACAGCCCCTGGAAGCAGACCTTCTAATGTCTGACACTGCTGACCTCTCCAGTCCAGCGTCATTATAACCTATTATGTGTTACAAAATGTAATACTAAGTCAACAGTTCACCAGTGCTTGAAATCTGCAGTGCAGTGATTTATAAGGCAAAGGCAAATTGTGCCTGCAGCTTTATGGCTTTGGTCTGTATTACAGCTGGCAGCCTTTTGCAGGGGAGCAAATGTTTTGTCTGTGAAGGGGGGACCCTTTTTCTCCTTGTCTCAGTTTATCAGGTGTCATTGATCTTGATCTCCCCTGCTTTCTTTTTTAGTCTGTGAAGGCTCTTCCCTCTGTCCCTACCCTGAGACAGGCTGTGTGTGAGAGTCGAGTGATGCAATTCTAAACACCACCCTCCCGGCTTTGCCGTGTTGCAGTGTGGGGAGAGGCACATCATCCCGCTTGTGTATTGGAAACGTTTGCATCCACCCCCTCTCCCCCGACCTCCCTACCAACCACGCTTAAGGTGTTTTTCACGGGCCCCTCAAGCCTACTTTCATCATCTTAAAGAGAGACCCTGCCACGGTGAAGGCCGCATCTCAGGGCGTTCAAACACAGAGCGGAGATGAAAGAGCCCGGTGATAAAACGGGGCCGGTGAGCTGTTCTGTGCCGCCAACGCAAGCAAGCCCCTCTGATCCTTGGCATGGGATCCTCCATCTGTTCAGCGGCAAGGAAGCAGCGCCGGTCACAGTCCCTCCAGTGAGCTGGGGCCTACTGGTTAACAATGTACCACACGGAGAGTCACCCCCCCATCCTCCCACCCTGCCATCCTCAGCTGTTTGTTTACATCAGTAAGTGTTGCTAATTCCCTGCTCAGGTCAGGCGGAGGGGCGAGACTCCTCCTGCTGCTCTCTCCCTGTTAGGCAGCACTTTGGCAGGCAGGAAACGGCAGTGGCTGTGCCTCACTATGGGGGTGGGCCTTATGTGCCTGGCGTGCCTGGCGCTTCCCCCCCCCGCCCACGCACACCACCAGCGCAGGCAAAGAGATTGCAGAGGTGTGTGTATGTAAGCGACTGTGTGTGTGGAGAGGCACTGAAATCTATCAGAGCCCAGATACTGACACCAAGGCTTCAGCACTCTTCAGACCTCACTGTAATTTGTTTGGAAGAAGAACTGGTGGTACCATAGCATGGAGATTGAGTGGTCATGTTCCATAGCACACCATGTCCAGGGATTTAACCACATGAGGTTCACATAAGGGAAATTTTTCTCTCCCTCTTTCCTGTCATTCGTTTCCCAGGCATGAGCAAATCAAGGTGTTTTTAAGATTTAGCTCTAAACGTTATGATTTTAATGGGGTCTAAACCTAACTGCCAGACATGGGGCTGAGGTATGACCTATCCATCAAAGCTCTGAGAGCAACACATGAGACTGTGAGTAACTCATTTTAAAGTCTAATGGTTTGTTGGTAAACTCCTGTACTGCCACTTGGGGGCACTGTAGCATCAGGGTGACTCCTTAGCAACCGTAATTTTGGATGACTCAGTGGCTACCCAAATAAAGAGACACATTGGTTTGAGAGGAACGGAGCCAGAGGCTAAGAAGTACATTCCAGAACCACTGTCCGTTTCAGTGGTACATGAGCATGTTCCCTGCTACAGGCAATAAAACACTGGTGGTCAGTAGCAGTAATGCAGTGTGAGCTCTATCACCACCACCATGTTTTTCAGTGCCAGCTTTGCCATATATGGGCATATTTCAAACAACTTAAGCCAGCAGGATCTACAGTCACACTGTAGGAATGAGTCACTTAGTCTTTTTTAGAGTCCTAGATGGTAAAGGTAGGTTTTGGGTCAGTATCTTGCATAAAAATGTAGGACTGCCAAAACAGCTGCAAATTTGATGGAATGACAGCCTGGTTGATACTGCTATGGAGGTGGTAAAGATTATACACTATGTTACCAGCAAAGTAACCCCAGACCATGGCACCGCCTTCTCAGTGCTAAACAGTGCGAACCACACAAACACCATTCAGACACTGTCTATATGTTACAAATACTCACAGCTGGCTCCAGATATTTCAAATTTTGACTCAGTGTTCCATAAGACCAACATCCATCCATCCCCTCTTACACTCTGGATGGGACACCAGATGCCAGAAGATGTGAGTCCAAAGTGGTATGTTTGTTAACTTTTGGTACAACAAGATGATACTGGTGAGAGGATAGTCTTACTTGGAACTGGATGGGATGTGAGAAGGAATGCTCACTCACTCTCTCTCTCATTCTTCTGCAGGGAAAAGGTTAAAAAGGGATTATTAGAAACATTATTAGTTATTAGAAAGGGGTGTGCATGCCCTGTCATTCACCTCACCACCTTCCCCTGCCTGACTGGATGTGCCACACTATATCTTTGGTTTGTGGGAGGAAACAGGAGAATCCACATGAAACCACCACGCAGACATGGGGTGGTCTTACAAACTGTACACGGACTGATTTGGGTTTGAACTGCCACCCAAAAAATCCAGGGGCTGTGAGGTGGTAGCATTACTTACTGCACTGCCCCTGACACCAAGACTAACTTCCAGTTCTCAAAAATTCAGTTTGTTTTTTTTTTTTTTTTGTCAGATTTAAGGCTGACTTCAAGCAAGATGCACTCACACTTTTGACTGGCACTACATATCCTGCATCTGTCTATTTGCCATCCAGTATTAGCTGACCTGCTTTCTCTGTCCCAGTGCCTTTAGCCCTTAAGGAATATCAAATTGTAAAATTTGAGACCTTAATCTCCCCTGCACTTAATGTCCACTGACATGCATTCCTCTTGAGACATGTGACTCTGATGTAGTTTAAACCCCTCTCCAACGTCAGGAGAGTTGGCCCAGCAGGTCCAAAATGTTCCAAGAGGGTTTGTTGTGGGTAGTATGAAAAATGATGCACTTAGCCGAACAAGGAAAAGCACTTTGAACTAGCCTGTGGCCTCTTTTGCAAGTTACTCATTGTTTGTCAAGTACACTTCCCTAGTATTGATTTCCATGACATGCCATGTGTGAGAACTGAGATTTTAAGCACCAAACATACAATACGCCACATGAAAATCAAGAAAAGTAATGATACATCGGTGTCATTGGCTTGAGGTGTAAATTTTTGAACTGGGTACGATATTAATCCCTTGACTGATTTCAGATGAATTTTTGTACATCTCAACGTTACGATTCAGGTAACAGCTGAGCACACTGTGATAAAACGGAACTGTTTGAACATTCTTAACTACACCACAACGTTTTTTTAATTACTGTATAATTGTTCAATGATGTCTTGAGTGAATCACCTCTAAGTTCAATGGCAAAAAGGCCTGAAAATTCCCCCACAAGTTTAATTTGCTAATTTGCTGTGATGACCGCCTCACATATCTACAGTTAAACCTTTTAATGAGGAATTAGTTTAGAAAGTCATCAAGGCATTTGTAATTATTCTGATGTCTGTCTATAATATGTGTGGCATGTAAGTATGAGCATATGTGTGTCTGTTTAATAACTATAAATGCAGCCTTCATATATTTATGTGGTGCTGAGGAAAGAGTTGGCCTCTTTGTCCAACTACTTTTCTGCACCTGGTGAAAGCTCATTTTATCCCTGGAAATGTCCTTGTGATAAATTGAGAGGTTAAAGACAGATAGCGTCTCGTAAATCCCAGCTGCTCTGAAGTATTGATCAGTGCTACTGTCCAGGTACCTGTCTTTCATGCAAGCAACACTGACCCCATGTACTGTGTTCTGTGTTCCATGACTGTGCATTTTTTAGAAAGCCATTACTCTTCCTGGTATGACACAGTTTCAGGGACAAATTTCAGACTCCTTCCCATGGTTGTCCCGAAGAGATTGAGCAGGGTCTCAGAGAAGCCTTTGTAAAATGCTGATTGTAAAATACAAGAAAAACAGAAATGTCAGGCCACTGTCACCACAAGGGACTCGACAGAATATTCTATCTCTTATATTACTTGTTGTTACCTGGCTGCCAGTGCACCAAAGATTTTTAAAACTTCAACCATTTACACTACTGAGTATTTTACTGAAGCATTTAAACTGAAATATTCATGGGTTCAACAGCAGGACCAATACAGAGACCTGAATTTACTTTCAGTGTTTCTGTATGTGTGTTGTTGTAATGAAATAATGCAGTACAACTGTACTGTACTGGACAAACATGCCCCCTGACCAATCTACAAAGTAAAATACAGTTTAAAACAGTGGGGCAAATATGTATCAAAGCCCTGATGACCATGTTAAATGAATAGCATTTAAAGTGCTATTATCCATTGCAGACGACTCTTTTCAGTGAGGTGAACATGAACATAGAGGTGGTCTATCACAGGAACGCAACATAGAGTGAACAGTTGGAAAAGACCCCCCGGGATAATTTTTTTCTGAATGCGGTGGTTTTTTTGAGGTTGAGCTGGAAACTTCCTCTATGGTGAGGGCTGTATTGGTGCTGGAAATGATAACCATACTGAAGTTCTTTCTGTCGTGTTTACAAAACATTTTTTGTTAATTAACCCACTTGCAATTTTAACAGAGGACATTGGTTTTATTATAATTTAGTGCTTTGGCAGACAGTAGTAGCTAAGTTCCCCCTGTGCTTTGAGCTTATTACAGTTTCATGGGCCCAATGGTTCAATATTCAATGCCAACAGCTGATATCCACATTTTCATAGCCCTTATTATATTCAGAATCCATCTTGGTACATAAGATAAGTTCCACTTCTTTGACCAACAACCCGCTTGAGAAGGGAACGCTAATGCTCGGGATCAGTTTATACCACGTTTGAATGGGAAGCTAGGAAGCTGTTATACAGTGCAGTCCCAGCATCAGATGATAGGAAAGAAATTTCACAGTAAGTAAATTATTGAATTGTAAAATTAGATGACAGGAAAGTAAATTTACAGTTGCACAGTAAAGCACACATATGTATGCACTTACACCTAAGACAGACTCTAACATAATCCTCCATGATAACAAAAAAAGCCCTATAACTTAGAAGTCAGAAAATTACCTTTAAGTACAAATTCATACAGAAACAGAAGCATTTCCCTGTGGGGTTGACACTCCTGGTCTCTGTTTTGAAAGGGCTTGCAAGTTCCATATTTATTTTCCGACACAAATCTGACTACTTAGTTTTAAAAATGAGAGTGACGTGCCATTAGTATTGTTGATGGTTCAGGAGAGTTCCGTGAGGCAGACAAACGTGCCCTTTGGGATTCCCGCTCCTAGGTTAACTGAAGCATAAAGCAGAGGCTAGAAGAGAAGGAAATGTGTGCATTTTACACAATCTCATATTTTCAATATATTTTACAATGTCTGTGAAAATATTACCCAAGGACGTACAGAGCCCTGCTGTTGGAAAAAAGACAGTGCCAGAGCCCAGGACACTAAGGTGTTCCTCTCACCAAGTTTTCTAATGAATAGTAATTTTATTTTTGTGACAAACCGCCTTTTGACATCTTGAACTTTTTCTTAGCATGGTGACAGAACACAATACTGTCAGCACAGCATGTGAAACAATTCATGAGCTGCCCTTTGCTGACTCATGCAAAGATTTCTGAAATGTCTTACACATACGTCTCTCAATTAGCTCCAGATAGTTAAGTATTTGCTCTAAGTTAATTCAACAAATATGATTAATACATCTCATTAAAAAGACAAAACCAATTCATATCCTGCCATGTTGATCGGTAGCAAATATTTAATTTGTTAATGAACTGAACTCAATGCAAACTTGGACTGCAGACATGGCATTAGGTTCCAATTATTTTGTTGCTTAACTGACACTTTTTCCAAGTGATTTTTTCCTCATTTACTTTAAGTAGCTTGATATTTTCATAAAGGAATTCAGGTTAAACACCTTGCTTATTGGTACTGCAGCAGGGTTCCTCCTAGAACAACCCTTATACTGGAAAAACCAGCATATATTTGGGCTAAACGTCTGCTTCATTAATGGCTGTACTACCACCTCTCTGACCTAATGACCTGACTACACCTTCTAGTACACTATGGTGCCACCCATTGGGATGTGACTTACGTTTTTACCGATTAACACAGATGGGTGTTTCACCTCAACTTGCTTATTTGGGCCTTATAACTGAAAACTTTTATTCAAAGGTGTCACTGTGAGAGTGATAAAACACCCAGAACTTTAGGAGATCCCAGAGCATCCCCTCATGCTGTGAGCTCTTTGCTCAGACGCACCTCTAATGATCAGTGGTCTTATAAATGTAATGTGAATGCAAGCCTCCTTACCATTCCAAACACATGAGTAAGAGGTCCCAGCAAAGTACTGGGTCTGCTTCACTCAATGCAACATAAGCTGCATACAGAAACAGCATTAGCAGCATTAAAAAAAAAGAAACAAAAAAAAAACAGAAGAACAGAAGTGGGTTGCTTTGAAAGAATAATAAAGTTATCACAGGAGTAAAAAAACTTGTGTTCTCCCTCACATGAATTGTGTTTGTATTGGTTCCCTAGGGGATGATGGGCGATTAAAGCTGAGGAGGCTGTCTGAGCAGTGATTCCCATCTTCAAGGATGTTCATAAACCTGAAAGCAGGTCCTATACTAGCAGGCCACATACTCATGAACCAGCAGTGTACTAGCTCCAGTTCCAGTGAGTTATTACACCATCTGTTGTTACACCATGTGAAAAGAATAACTTGCCAGAAATATCTTCAGTGAAGTAGCCAAATCTTTAAATGGATGGAATTGTTAACTTTTTTAAAAAAGCAACCTATTTAGGTAAAAGACAGCAGAATTGGTGTAATTTTTGCTTTTTTGTATATTCTTCACAGTTCTTTTAAAGACTATTTATACATGTTGAAAAGTCCCAAATTGGAACTAATCTAAAGGGACAGAAAACAAAGTGAAAATGAAGAAAAAACAAAACATATAGTCAAATGTCCACTGGTATTCAGTAAAGCAAGTTGAAAAAGAATGTGTGTTGTCATTTTGAAGCCACTCAAAGAATGATGTCATCTCAGCTTTTCATGTTAAATTCTGTGGCTTTATAGTGAAAGAAGGATCTTATATTTAAGACTCCTGCTTTGTATTTTATGGATGGGGGGGTACAGAAGCAACGGCCTAATTGAAAACCTTATCAGCCGACAGAGTTGCTTCTTAGTGAACTGAAAGAAAAAATTGGCAGGAAAATGCCAGCCACTTTGGGGACGACCGAGTTTCCATTTCATTCCCAATCGCTTCAGACATCTCTGTCCCTTCTTTTCTTTTTCATTTTTGAAGCCATACTGAGCTGCTGCTGCTGCTTTGCAGTCCTGGGATTCCAGGCTGCTATTTCAATTAAAACATGAATATGCCTAAAATGTGGTTTGTACTATCAAAATCAGAAACATTTTTGTGAGGTACTTTTTTCGTTCACAGCATATCACTGAGAAGTTTGTTGTGTTAGCTGATTATGTTCTCAGCATATTTTTATACGCTTATGTAATTATTCACTTGTCTGCCTGAACGTTTAAAGAGCATTATTCCAGAAAACACATACCTTACACAGAGAAATAACACAGGTGTTTGGGTTGTAAAGCTAATACACAGACTTAACCATACAGCAAATCAGAAAAAAGCGCGGCCCCAGTAGTAGCAGAAGTGCAGTGTTGTCAGAGAGAGACAGGTGGTCTCAAGTCTTAGGATGGTGAAGATGCAGTAACTCTGTGAGTGTCCAGGTATCGGTACCCCATATGTGTTAATTGCACAGCCTTACTAGAGTTCAAAAGTAGACCTGAACTGTTTCCACAGGAACGAGAGAGGACCACCCTGGCCAACAAAAATTCTGGATGTGCCCTAAAAATGTGCTTCACCTTGACAGCACCTCAGCTATTAATTATTATGTTTTTTTCTTGCATTACTATCCCCCTACACAAGCAGTCATTACAATTAATGACAAATTTCAGATCACAAGGAAATCTTAATATTTCTAGTGTGTACAGACTGTAAAATATGTTCGATAGAACCAAAATGTAGAGAGCTCAAAACACTCCCCAAACTGAGCTTGTTTGATAATCACTGTCATCACTTTATGTCTCTCCCAATTTTTATGTAAATAGAATCCCAAAGTGCTACTCATTCTAAACAGAAAGCGAAATAGCCTAAGGCTGCAATATTTTAATAAGCCGTCACAGGAATTTCCACTGACCCAATAGACTGCTTTCTTGAAGTACAAAAAAGCTAAAGCATGGCTGAATGAATCAGTAAACCTGACAAATCAATGGAATGCACACATCTGAGGGTACAGTGTGATGTGATGCAGAGGCTCCGAGGATAAAAGACTTGACACTTCTGGGAGACACAGACATGGCAAATTAGCTTCAGTGTATTTCTTAGAAATGGAAACTCCTTATGGCATTAAGACATGAGTAGAATATGACATAAGATGAAGGGTGGGTAGTTGCCTGTGGGCCGTTCTCATCCCGTGCTTCCATAACATCAGATCTGGTTCTGGTGCTGTGGGTTTAATATTTACACCTGGTTCAGTAACACTGCCATGCTTCTGTGTGGGTTTTGCTCCAGCCATGGTTCTGCTTTCGGTATATGATTAATCCTTATGCATTTTTAATGACTGTGGCATAACAAAATAGACAGTGTCACCCATTTGTAATTTTAATGTATGATGGTAAATTCATGACCCAAAGTAAATAAACCAAGGTAAAACCTTTTGAAATGTGACATAAGCGGGCCTTGGAAATTGCCTGCCTTAGATGAGGGAGATGAAGGTACTATCTGTCTTTTGCTATGTCTTCAGTTCTTCTCCACTCCTCGTGAAAGAGATCCATCAGCCTCAGAGGGTTGAAACCGTGACAGCTTGATGCCTCCAAGGTCCTTCGACAGAGTTACTCCCACCAGGGTGACCAGTTCTGCTGCGACCATGACAAAGCTCTCAACAATTCCCAACAGTGTCTGTCATGGTTCAGAGGGTAGGCTGCACATGCTGGAACGACTGATCTGTTGGTTCCTGACCTGGGGGTTAGAATCTTCTGTATCCTTATTTTCCTCACATTTGTGTGAGGTTTTACAGCGGAGACTTATGCCTTACATGTGAACTGGAACTTATTTTCCAGAGTGTAGTTAAATGTCACTGAGTGGCTTGGAAATGAAGCTACTGATAATGGATGAATGGATTGATAACAGACAGCTGGATCTGTGACCAGAATTAGACAGACATGGCATGTTGAGGCCTTATTTTACCCAGAAACTTCATATATGGGATATAAATAGTTTTAGTCAGCTGTGTCAAAAATTGCACAAGGTACCTTCCAAATTATTTAGGAATACAAATGGAATGTTCTACTTCATTGTCCTTTGGAAGTTGACATGAAATCAAATGGAGGTAACATGAAATAATGCCTTTTGCAGTATGAATTTCCATTTGTTTTGCTCACTGCTTACGTACTCCCAGAAGTCATTCGCAGGTGATGTTTTATTAATGGCTGCTTCGGGTCTATAGCTCCTCTGTCTTCTTTATGGAAATAGCTGTTTAGTGTTCACAACAATGGAAAAGGGAGTGGGAGTGGGATCAATTTTTGTTTAATGGTACCAAAAAAATCGACCCTTAATTTTGGTGCATGCTGTGCTTCGGAATGGATGACCATTATTTTTTTTTGCTGTAGCAGCCCCTAATACTGTATTGGACCTTTTTTTTGGCCCCCCCCCTTTGCAAGAACGGGATATTGCTTTTCTAATCTATCCGACAAGGGAAGCTATTTATGTATTGTTTTTCAATAGCTGTTTCTCCTGCTGATGTGGGGTAGCTCCAGCTCTGCTTTGCTCGCCTACTTTAATGCTCACACTTTGTTTTACAGAACAGAGGCCAAACACGGGGCACCTAGCAATGCAAATTATTGCTGTGGCTGACACCAGTTCATTTAAATCCAATTAAAGTCATAGGCTGTATGAGCATTCTGATGGTTGGCTTTTTTTGCAAGGCTGGCACACTTGTGGGGCAGCTGTTGTGTTGGACACAATGGGCCCAAGGCTAAGTGAGACAGATTAGCTTCCCAGCAAGGAGAGCAGTGTATTCACAGGGCCTCACAGTGGCATTGTAAATCAGTATGGGCCTTTCACTGGGCCTCAGTGCAACCCTCCTCCCTTCAAACCTCACACTTTGGTGACTTCTCTCTCATGGGGTATGAACGTCATTCCCTGCAGTTTTTTTTCCTTTGAGCCAAATGTCTGACAGCTTGACTAATCCATTGAGAGGCCTAAATTTGGGGTTCTACAGAGTCAGTTCAGCTGACACTTGGGATTGGTGATCTCACAGATACTTCACCCTACACACAGTACTTAGACCTCAGAAACAGAGCTGAAGTTTGACAGAACTTTGCAGCAGCATTGTAGGGAGCAATGTGAGAGAGGAGCTACTGTTAGTTTGTGTGGTTCAGTTTCTGAACAGTTTTAAAGTTGTATAAAATCCCTCAAACTTGGCAACAATGAAAATGGTTAAAAAACGCAATAATGAAGCAAACTGACATACATCCTGTACATACAGTACTGCGTACTTATATGCAAAATATTTTAAAATTAAATTGTTGTTGTCCGTTTATTATCAGCATTTACAGGGCTTTTTAAATCCGTTTACCTAAAAAATTAATAATTAGGATTTGCCCTAAGATGCCACATACAGTATTGCATGATGCCCTAGATGTCTTTCCATTACAGACAAAAAGAGGTCACAGATCAAAAACCATACTGTAAAAATGTAGCTGTTTTGTATTGGATGGTATACAATTCTGAGATTTTCAAAAGCAGCTGAAAGAACTGCACAGACATTTTGAATGGCTCAGTTTTCAACCCTCCACTCATTTTACAACCAGTTTTGTTCACTCCCACAATATACTGTACAGAGAGAAGCTTTATACTGTATTACTGTATGTAAATAAAATGCTCTTTGATGATGCAGTTTTGTTTTTCTTTTACCAGTCTTTTGCTCTGGGATAGTCCTAACATTGCCCTGGACCAAATATTGTGCACTGAAGATGACGCACAGCAGCGAATGGTCTTCTTTCCTTTTCTAAGTTGTTTTTTTTTTTTAGTTTACTTCAGAAGAAACAGAGGAATCAAAATGCAGCACGTGGGCTTCCAAGTGTGGGCAAGCAACATTGTGAAAGTTGAAGTGCTGGGTGGAGTCTTCATACCTCCGTATTATCTCTGGGATACATCTGGCATGACCAGTAGCTTGGAGGGCAAGTGATCAATGAAGAGAGTCAATGCATGCACATGCAGTGAGGCTGAGCTGTCAAACCCAGGGGGTATAGGTTGCTGGAGAAAGGGCTTATAGGACATTGAAGGGGTGTAATGGTTCCTCCCACAATGCTAGCAGTGCATCAGCACATCTCACATGGTGTCATACAAACTGATGGGAGTGAGCCGGGGGTGAAACCCTGCAGCACAGTGTCATCAAGTGCAACTTATCTTTTGTTCACATCTTCCTGTCCTCACATCCACACTAAGGAGGTTTCATTATTTTTTGGTATGTTTGCTGGCATTTTTATCAGAAGACATGACCAGATTTACTCAGCTGTAGCATTTTAGTAAGGCTCAGGTTAAGTAACTTTCTCAGAAGAAGTTCTCCGTCTGGGAGTTTGAGGTTGTAAATCTATGCTCTTAACCAGTGCACTGCCTGCTAAATTGTGTGGAAAAAATTATTCAGAATTGTATGTCACTTTACATAGTGCCTGCTGAATGAAAAATGTAACATCATAAGCAAATCAAGGGACACGTGTAGATGCCCCCCTCCATACTACACACACCATTATAACCAATACTGAACTGAGAAATTCTCAACTTGCAAGCCTGATAGCCATATCTGTTACCTAAGGAGAAAAAAAAAACATTTAAGCACTCAGTAGATCACATGCAAGACACACGTACAAAAATTAAATCAATTTAATCAATAATGATCCACCTCTGGTCACCTTGTTTGAGGTTTTTCTGTATAATTTTTTGGCTACTCAGTATAAACTACAAATATATGCCTACAAATATTAGTCAGTCTAGGTTGTAAATACTGTTGCATTCAAATTGGCACATTTAACCAACCAAATACAATACCTATATTTATATGTACATGTATTAATGTAATAACACTTATTTGTTATACCATTGATATGATTTTGTGAAGTTTCTTTTGAACCATAAGGGAAAGTTAATAACTTGTCATCGCCAAAAAGCACTGAGTTATAGTTCCTTAAATTTGGTTCGCAAACCAGTAATACACATATTTCCAACCATCTGTGAAATTACCAGTGCTCTGAACCCCAGGCAAAATCCACTTCTAAACTTTTTTTTTTTTTTAAACAAAGCAAACAAGGTCAAAATGATACAGAACATGATGTTAGTAGAGAACATTTCAATGGACACTTGTTAGTGGTGTTACTTTGGTTTGGACAAAAACATTTCCTGGGATTATCTGTTTGATGATTTTACAAAATGGGCTTTAGGTTTTTAGAAATAAAAACAGTTTATCAGACGTATCTCTAAATTGTTGAAATTTATTCAAAACGTAATGAATATTATTTAGCCCCTCCATGGCCTAAAACTAATTATGGCCTTTGCACAACAAATAGATCAATACATATATCCATTAAAACAACTATACTTTAAGTGCAAATTAGCCCATGAATCAATTTATTTTTTGAGTGATGTTCCCATGGAGAATAATATTGCTGAGCTTGTTCTTCATACTGCTGAATGGCTAAAATAATTCAAGAAACCCGGAAATGAGAAGCGCTCAACAGGATTCTGTTGTGTCCTCTCTAATGTCTACCCTGCTTTGGACCATACAGCAAGTAGCCAGTAATTTTGCTCAATATAAAAACAGTATATAGAAAACCTGCTCAGTTCCATGTGTAAAATGGGTGTGATTGCATCATGAGTTGCATCACAAACAAGATGGGGGCCTGTCCGCACTCTTTAGTCACGCTCCCAGCTGCTGATGGCTATTTCCAGATGGCGCTGCCGCAGTGCAGACCAGTACGCCCGGGCAATCATCTTTCATTAAAAATTAAATTAATCCTACAATGCAAAGTCCACTGCTGTCACACAGAATTCCACTGTGCAGATCAGCAGAAGACCACTTGTAACACTGCTTTGTTGTGATGTCACAGAAAAACACATTGAAACTGGCTTTGGACTGCCGACTAATTCCTACCAATGACTTAAACTAAGCTTTGATTTTATTTTTGATTGTATTGGGAGGTATGGAAAATAAAAGAAAATATATAGTCTTTTTTAACAAAAGCCAAGACGTTGTCTAGCAAACGAATGCTTCTTTAAACTTTTTAAAAAATTTTGTGTCCATGTCTGCCTGCCTTTTGATACTTCTAGCCCGACACCCCTGTCTCTGGGCATTTGTTTTCCCCCATCACGTCTGGCGGGGATGGATAAACAGTGAAATATTGATTGCAGTCTGGGGATGTCTCACCCGGGAGGAGACGAAAGGATGGCAAGCCCGGAGCCAGGAGGGAACACCAACCTTCTGTCATGTGTTTCAGTCACAGATGTTAGCAACAGAACCATCACATTGCAGCATTTGCAAATAAAAAGCCCCCCTTCCCTGTCATTGTACCCCAGAACTTCTCTCCTACCTGTCAGTCCACAGCCATGCATTTGTCCTCCAGGAGTATGAAAGAGGTCAAATCCAAATTTGCCCGGATAGTAGTTAGTGGTGCTCTTGTAGTAGGTGTGTGTGTGAGAGAGCATTTGTGTGTCTGTTTAGGGGGATGTTGAGGGTATTTCAGCGGATGCTGCTGCTCCAGAGCTTGCAGGCAGTTGGCACCACAGCATTTCACTTCAGACCAGATGGAGGCTATGCTAATAAGCTGGAGATCAATGGAAAATGGAGACCAGAATGACCTGGGGCCGTCCTGCCCGGGGCTATGCATACGCAGCCTGCCGTGTGAACCAGACTCCCAGCCATTCATCCTGCCGTGGCAACAATTGCTCGAATTAGGTCACAAAAGGGCCCCATTTACAGAGCAGTTGGATGGCTTTTGTGCTCCTCCAGTTTATCTAAGTATTTATTATGGTCACACGTGGGCTTATTCATTACAATGAACTCCCTTTGCTGGATAATACCAACACGCGGTGCAGCACAATGTGAATTATTCAGTCTTGGCATTTGGTGCTCTATTACCTTTTGCCAGCTACTATTTTTGTGCCTTTATTTTATTTGGTGGCACCTGCTGCCTCATGCATTTTTTTACAACATATTGTTGAAGGTCATGTAGAGAGTCGTGTGCCAGGACACCAAGAAAACCTAAATTTTATTGTTTGTTTTTAATGGGTTTTTACTCTGATTCATTTTCTTTTCCTGCAGCGGTATCACATCCCACTGTTAGCCTCCTGCAAGCTGGCTTATTTTCAGTGCCCAGAATGTTGCAGAGGACAAAGGAAGAGTCAGGTGCAGCTCCACACATATTTTAGCCAGTCCGTGTAATTTACAGCCTTAATCGCATATTGTTTTTTTTACTATCCGGGCTTATTCAACAAAATCTCACACGAAGTCCATCTCTGCTGAGATAAACATGCTTTGTGTATGTTTATAATATTGTCGGTATAATACTCTGACATCTGCATTTCTGTGTCTGCCTATCACAGTATCACTTGTGTACACCCTGGGTGCATCAGAATTTGTAAGTCCAGCCAAAAGTGTGTCTAAGAAGCATTAACTTCGCCACACTTGTTTTTAACCAACACTTTGAGTGTCTGTTGACCTGATGGCCCAACTGGTCCCAGACCACACTTTGAGAACCGCCACTTCTATAAGTCTTTCATTAGAATTTCACACGTGGGAGCATGTATTCTGCACAACATCCACAGGTGCAGAAATTCATATTGTGAGAAAGAAAGTCCACCCTTACATATACAGCTCTACTACTACATAGAAATCTGTGAACTGAAGTCTTCTGGGTGGATCACATCTTCTACTCTGACATCCCTTGTATGTGTTTTAGATTTGGAGCGCTAGTCCAATAAGATCATAAAGTGCCAGTCTTCACTACATCACAACTCTTAACTGCTTTGCTGAACTTTTCAGTTGGATTGTAAATCACATGTTTCAGGCACAAACGGGTAATGAAAATGTATAATAACGTCTGTTTGATTCCAAAGTCATCAGGTCATCTCAGCTATAGAAAATGACAAATTTAAGAAATCTTGACTTTTCTGTTACTTTTGACAAGAGCCGGGAGTGTGAAAATCAGTTACCTGATACAGACCAGAGACAAGGTGGGTTTGTCTCTGCAGGAAATGTCACTTTTTGTGTGCAATGGACCTTCTCTAGCAGGCATAGCAAAATATCACTTAGATCAGAACGAATGATTGAGGCAGTCCTTCTACTTTCCCAGGAGATTAAATATACCAGTTCCGACTGACTTCCTCTGAATTAGAAGATGGAATTAGATGTACTAATGAAGCTTGCAACTAATTTAACCCCCTACATTTTCAATGGGCCTTTTGTTTGATGGGGTCATCTAGCTGGAGCTGATAATTTTCCCAGACCGACCAGCAGTTGAGGTGCAGAGTTCTGCAGATTAATTGACTTTATTGCTGTGTGCATTCTCTGGCTTCCAAAGAGACTCGAATTGAATTTGTGTATGAGATGCATCGGCAGAAAGGATTTCTATGCACCACTGGAATGTTGTTTTCCATCCCTTGGGCAGATGTAACTTGGCTGACACCTCTGACCCTGTCAAGCGAAGAATTTAAAAAATATTATTAAATTAAAACCACCTCCATATTTGCCAGAACAACAGACTCAAAAGTAATATTCTGGATGAAAATATTTTTAATTACTCAAAAGATGTTTACAGTTTGCACTTTTAAGTAGAGCTCTTTATAAAATTAATTATGCAAACATAATTTGTTTTTTTTCTTTCACTTAAAAAAAATAAGAAAACTGGGAATTAATTTGAATACAGTAGAACAGAATATGTGAGAAAACGTGCTACATTTGTCACTTTCTGTTTGCACATATTGCCATTATTCTTACTGTGGTTTTTATTTTCAGCTGTGTTTGTTGACTATAAATTGTACTCACCATTTGACTTAATTATTATAATGACAGCACAGCATGTAATAAGCACAATCAAAAAAATAACTACTTTTTTCTGCACTGTAGCAGTTTGCAAATCTGTCAAGACCTTCCAACAGGCATTATGAATGCAATATTATTCAAAACCAAAATCTTTTTTGAACAGCATGTTGATTTTGGATATGAAAAAAAATTATACTGTTATTTCAAAGAGTAATAAGGAAAAGGGTGTATTTATATATAAGTATTTTCAGAACTGTTTTCCTTTATAAATAAAATGTGTAGTAAGATAAAGTAGCATAGCAAGAAAATGGATGGTTCAAATTGGAAAACTTGTGTTCTGATTGATCTCAAGTAACAGAAAAACTGAAAAGAGTCTCTCTCTGTAAAGCTATCAGTGTCTGCATGAAAACACAGCGCAAAAAATTCATCATAGGAAATCATAGAAATTCATCATAGAAATAGAAACAGAATAGTTTGCAAAAAAATATTTTCACAGCCATAGAATATATAGTCATGGTTATGATGATCATTTGAACAAGTTTATTTTTATGGCTGTGTGGGTGGCATGGTGGTCCTGGGCTGTTGGTTCAAAAATCTGGGTTTAAATTCTTTTCAGTCTCTGGATAATTTGCATGCTCTCTTTGCATTTGCAAGGGTTTTCTCTGAGAGCTCCAGTTTCCTCCTGTAATGTGTTTTAAGTTAATTGGTGTCTCTAAGTTGTCTTTTACTGTGTAATTGTGAGAGTAAATGTGTGTGAGTGATTTCACTGGAAAAAACCAGTCTCCTGTGTGGGGTGTACCTTACTTATTACTCTAGTCTTCTGGAATTGGCTCCTGACCTCCATAATCCTTTATTGATAATTAAATGATGGATGGATGAACAGATGGATGGATGGATACACACAGAAAGTTAGCATTAAAAGGGACTAGCCCCTTTTGCTAAACTAAACAATCCACGCCAATTATCAGCAATTGAAATTATGGTAAAGTGATATTTCTGTTTCCACAGACCAGCCACTAAGCACCATGGTGACTGAGCACTTTGCTCTTTACTAAGAAACTGAATGCAGAAAAAAATGATGCTTTTCAGTGCACCTTTAATGTCTTCTGTCTAATCCATTTGCTTATTCCAAATTAGATCCATATAACTGCCTCCTTATGATTGTAGACTGTCTCTACTGACAATAAGGCCCTATTGGAGTCATTTTGAATGTGCATCAAATAAAAGCCTACCAATACATAGACTTTATTTACAAAAATCAGGGCTCAGTGTCCAGACAAATGTACCCGCACTACCTCGAAAGTTCAGGGATTCAGCTGGCACGATTAATGTGGTAAATCTTTACAGTAGGAGATGACTGTTTGGCAGAAACCAGGTACAACATAAATCTGTAACAGTTATAGTACAGGATGAATGAAAAGTCTGGATCCATCTAAATATGACAGTCATCTTCAATTCAATTCAATTATTTTAAATAGAAAAGGGGTCATATGACCACTCTAAAATGTTTAAAATTTCAAAACATTTTTCTTAGAAAAGTATTTTTTTCGTGTCTTTATTCGTTATGAATTTTGACCTGTGACAGTGCAGACATTAAACAACCACACTGAGAGAGCTACAGGTAAAAACTAAGACCATTTAACAGAATGCTTAAATTTTATGTTACCTGTTTATTTTGAGGAAGATGTAGCAGCTTTAGAGCATATTGAGCAGCTGTAGACATTGTTCCCAGTCAGTTTGAGCACGCTGAAGAACTTCTGGATGATTTCAAGGTTGGCTCATCCAACCAGAAATTCTTTACTGTATTCAAGCTGTATTCAAGATGACTGCCTTCAAAATGGTAGAATATCTCACAGATACACCCACTGCTCTAAAGCAAAATGATATTGGTTAGCTCAATCCAGTATTTGGCATTTTACAAATATTTCAGTAGCTCCTGACTGTTCACTTACCCTGTATAATCATCATGTGCAAGTATGGATCTCCTCCATTTTTGGGAAAGCACATTAAGCCTAGTACATTAATGAAACAATAATTGGTAATGGAGTTTGAAAGTGTAAAATTAATGGCATAACAGTAAAAAAACGTTTTTGCTTGAACCATTATGCTCTTGTATACTACTATTTTTCTTCTTCTTCTTAATAATAATAATAATAATAATAATAATAATTATTATTATTATTATTATTATAATGAGATATGGTGTGTGGGACTTCCATTTCATGGTAAAGCAGCATAATTAACAGAATGAGCTGCAGAAATTTCAACTGTAAAAATGTTTGACTTATTTCAGCATTCAGCTCCTTGTAGACACAAGAACCTTCTTCTTACTTTACTGGAACACTTGACACTCATTTGATGCCTGAGGTCACAAACTTCATCACAGATCCAACAAGATTTTAAAGTGATCGGAAGCAGCACGTTAATGTGACCGCATGTCTTCCTTTTCAAATTTACACACGATGTTCACTCACATTTTCCTCAGATAGCAAAAGTTGTCTTCTGACAGATGGCAGTGAATAATTCATATCGCAGTATTTCCAAAAAAACTTCCAACTGGGACGTGACATATAAGAACTGTCAATGCCGTTAATATTTCAAATTGCTCCCCTCCCCCCGTGACTGATCTATATTTCATACTGTGGCGGGAAACCAGTGCTGCCGGATTCATTTCGGTAACTTATGCCCCCTGGCAGACGCCATGCATGGGTGGAGTGAAGAGCTTTGCTTCAGAGACTCATTCAATAATTAAACAAGAGTACCTAACAGAACATAAGTGCCTGCCGATTTGACTTCTCTTTTGGATGTGAATTATGGATCATATGAGGGGTGATTAGGCCTCTTTTTCAGGCCGATTTGGTGCCCTAATCTCATTTGGACTATGAGTACAGGTGCCACAACCACTGAGGTCATCATCGGTTCAGAAGGTTGTAAAAAAAGGTGAACAAATGTACAGACAGATCCAAATATTAAACACAAACTGAGAGGCAGTTTAGACATTTCTGTATTCACTAAGCTCAAACTGAAATGACGGCAACACATTTCACTTTGCAAAAAATGGCAGCTGACAAAAAGGGTAATTTTATGACAAGTAAGATCATTTAACATACTGCATAATATTTAGTCTGAAATGTTGTCACAAATAACATAAAAATATGAGTTTCTCGACATAAAAATAAAATTTATATGCTCTTCAAAACATATGAAAGATTTAATTAAAAAATATATAAAATATAAAAGATATAAAATATATATTCTGTATTTTACAGATTATTCATCGGGCATTTTCAATCACCAACAAACACCCCTACAGCTTAGCTGCTTCTAATATTAGGACTTCAGAATACATCTGTATTAAAAGCCAGTTAACACACCTTGGAATTTCACAATTCGTAGAAAGAAAATTTTAAAAATGATTTTTCACAATTTTTACTTTCCATAGTTTCAAAACAACATAAACAAACTCTTTTGCAAGACAGTCAATTTCAGCTGTAGTATAACAATAAACAAAACCCTAAACTCATGCTAAAGTAAGCATTATGAAATATCCTAAAGACCTAATTGTAACTAACAATCGCAGAATCCAGAATCAATCCAGAATCCAAAAAAATCTAGCTTACTTTTACAAATGCTCAGATACAAATGTGGCTGAAAATATTGGTACCGTTGCGTTTCATATAATGCACAATTCTTCCTGAAAAGTGTTGAAGTTAAAAGATCTTTTGTAATCCATGCATGCATTTATTTGGTTTGCAGTGGAACAAAACAGGACTGTGAAAAGAATTTTTGTTTATTCTACAAAGACTAAAATGGCCTTGAGAATATTACTGATACACTCTAGAAGTTATAAGAAATGATTTTATTGTATTGTATTGTAGTGATTGCAGTGATACTTCAAGCAGACTGTTCTCCTTTGATTAGTACCATAGGCGTCTTCAATCTTCTAATTACTCATTCAGCCAGTTTAATTCGAGAAAAGTCCTCCCTCTATTGTTTTGTGTCACTGTATGCATCACACATCGCTCTAAACATGGAAGAGAGATGGAAGAACAGAGAGTTAGACTGAAGGTAGTAGCCTTTCATGGTCAGTGTATAACCTGCAAGACCATCTCCAACAAGCTTCATTTTCCTGTGGCCACTGCTGTCAATATTATGAAAAAGTTAAAGGCACATGAGACTGTAGCCAACATCCCTGGATGTAGCTGCAAACGCAAAATTGATCCAAGATTGAAAAAGAAAGATTGTTTGAATTGTGGGGAAAGAACCAAGGAAAATATAAAAAGAACTGGCCCAAGCTGACCTTCAAGCTGAAAGTGCAACGGTTTCAAATTGTACTACCCTTTGCTGTCAGAATGAAAATGGGCTCCAAGGTAGAGGACCCAGGAAGACCTACAAACACAATAAAACCCAAACAGAGTGTAACAAAATGCATATTGACAAGCCACAGTCCATAAATTTGGACAGACTAACCAAAATGATAACTTTCTGGTCACAAAAATTGCACCAAATTTATGTTCATTGAAAACAGTACACAGCTTTCAAAGAAAAGAACAGCATCCATACTGTGAAACATGGAGGAGGTTCAGTGTTTTGAATCCTCGCCAGGCACAATGAAATCAGGAGACTATCAAGGTATTTTGGAGTGAAATGGACAGCTCACTGTCAAAAAACTGTCTCAGTCTCAAGTTATGGGTCTTCTAGCAGGGAAATGACCTAACACATACCTGAAAAAGCACCCAGAATGGGCGAGAAGAAAACACTGGACTGTTGAAGTGGCCTGCTATGAATTCTTATTTGAATCCCATAGAACATGTGGGGAGAGCTGAAACTCACAGTTGGAAGGCAGCCATCATTCCTGAGAGAACTGGAGCAGTTTGCTCAAGAAGAGAAGGCCAAACTACCAGTGAAGAAGTGTAGAAATCTAGTTCATAGCTACAGAACACACTTGATCACAGCTGTTGTCTCCAAAGGCTGTGCTACCAGGTATTAAGTAAAGGGTCCCAATACTTTTGTCTGTGCTGTTTTTATTTGTTCTATTGTGTAAATTAATGTTACGGACATAAATCTAAAGCAACTTTTCTGTTCTAATAAGTGTGAAATAAAGAATAGTGGTCACCAAATACTTTTGCCAATTTCTTATTTCAGAGAAAATTGTGATTTTTTTTTTTTTTTGAAAAAGTGGAAAGGTACCAATAATTTTGGCCAAATCTGTAAATATTAACGTTCATGTCAACATTTACACTTTTTAAAACACTCTCTGAAAAACACAGAAAAAAATAACTTTTTAAAGAAATTTATCTGTCTAGAGGAAATTGACACTAAAACCGTGCTTGCAAAAACCTTTTATTGGCCAGTACCAACAACGTCATGGGGAGAAACCTGTACCCTCAAACAGCGTTACCAAGTTTCTCGCACAGTTTCTCCTCCCCATCTCCCCTCCTAACCCTCTCTGACAATTAATGTTGCTTTTATACAATAATTACAGCCATAGTAACAGTAAACGAAATCATGGTAACAATAAACAAGATAGCTGATGAACGCAAACTACGCACTCATAGTAACAAGCAACAGTATTGGTCATGAACTCTATGAACTCAGTAAACAGTATTGGCTATAGACATCTTGAACTTATTGAACTTATTGAACTTAATGAACTCATGGCTGAACATAGAGAATGGTTAAGCATAGGGAATGTCTTCAATTTTACTCTCACAATCTATTGCAAAGCCATCCTGCACTGCAAACTCGGAACTTTGTAATTTACAACTTCAGATCATTACTGATTATGTCAATGGGCTCATAAAAAAATATATTAAAAAGTTATTATATTTACTTATGATTTTATGTTGTGCAAGATGAATAGAGATAATACCAGAGTAACATTCTGATCCTGAAATCATATTTTGTGAATTTATTAAACTGTCAGGATTCTGTGAAAATCAGATTTTTGCTTACTGTGAACTTGTCCTGTGCCCATCTTACTCAAAATCAATATCCAAGGGTAGAGAGTTTGCAGTAAAACTAGGATTATTATTATTATTATTATTATTATTATTATTATCATCATCATCATCATCATCATCATAAACTCATATAACACGAGTTAAGCATAAGGTTGCTGATTCATATAAAATTCAGATCACGTGAGCCTAGACCTCAACTTCAGCCTAAACAGTCACTGGGAGGGGAGAGTTACAAGTTTATATTTCACATATATTTTATATATTTTTAAAGAATTTATAATCTTCTTAGTCAACATCTTATATTTCATTTCAGCTCCAAAACCATGACTCACACACTAAATGAAAAAAAGGAAACAGACTGGAGGGACCAGAATGATTGAATGTGATGGGAATACTAGTAGTAAGACATACAAGCAAACATAAGCAGTCACTTAGTATGAAAGTACAAATATTAAATAAATCGAACTGCTAATTTTGAACGGGATGAAATAAAGGAATGACTTTCAGGTATACTCCATCTTTTAGCAATGCAGTTTTTAACTTTTAATTTTGGGAAAATGCTCAAGTTTATAGGTCTTGCTGTGAGAAATATGCCTGTGATTTATTTCTTTATTTAGAAGACACCTTTAGATTATTTATTTTTTATGCTTTTTTGAAGTAAGAACCAGGAGAACTAAGAAGCAGGTAGTCTTTGGCATTACTTACAATTATATAGTTGACTCTTTTTTTGAACATAATCATGCATTAAGGAAAAATTACTGAGGGAAAACAGATGTGAGATTTCAGACAGCTGATATTTGTTGATTCAACTGATTTCTTTTCTCTGAATCTTACTAGTTTTGACCCGTCCCATTTGTTGAAGACATAATGTAATGCGCATCATATTTCCTAGGCTGTGTAGTAATGTTGTGCTGATGATTTTAAAAGTATTGTTCATAATAGACAAGGTTTCATTGACCTAAAGTATTGAGAATGATGAATTTTTCTGTAAGTTAGCCTATGACATTGAAGGGTTATTAAACTGTCCAGGCAGGGGTATTCTTGCATTTATTCTTATTTTTCATCAAAGTAACTTAAATTGTTAAGCTACTTATACTGATGTGCCCATTTATGCAGCTGGCTAATGTTTTACTCAAACAACTTTAGGGTAAGTACATTGCTCAAGGGTATGAGAACAGGAGGTAGGATTTGATCCTGAGTCCTTCAAATGCTGAGCAGCAGCAGTAACTGCTATCCTTCCTGCTAGGAGTTCTTGCAGGATTCATTATATTTTGATTAGAAACAAAACAAAAACATAGACAGAATTCTCCACTAATGGGAAAGTCACCAAAACTACCACATCCAACACAAATCTTACCATCATGGGGAAAAAAATGCAACTAGCTTCATAAGGCTTAGCATTCCAACTGTATTTAACTTTTCTGAATAAGAACTCCAGGCACTTAAAAACAAATCTTCTAAGTTCAACTCATTCCTCAGATGCAATTTTATATTAGCCCAACCAGTCATGCCTGGGGACTGCAAATTTCTCTTTGTTGCCCATGAGATCAACATCCATACCCATGGTATATACAGTACATACACACACAACACAGCAACACAGTGAGCAATGCTGTCCCTCACAGTGCCTGAGCTGCTCAATCCAATACCTGTTCAGTTAGCTTCTCCCTGTTTATGAGTGTGTTTCCTACAGGTCTACTTCCCTCCTTTTGTTCAAACTTGTATTAGTGGAGTAGTGACTTAAAACTAGATGTGTGACTGTGTGTGTTTGTCCAGCAACAGACTGGTGTCACATCCAGGGTGTATGCTGACTCATGCTATGTGTTTCTGGGAAAAGCTCTGGAACATCATGGCCCTACATTGGGCAAGCAGTTTGTAAAAATGGGAAAAAAGAACTGAAAATATTTTAACAAGACAGAAGTAAAAAATGCACAACCTGGATTTTCTGGAGACATGCTCCTCAAGAAACATTTTAGTGGTAAATGCCTGATGAAGAAGCTAGCTGGTGTCCAGAAGTGATTTATTTCTTGCTGAAAATTATCTGTACTTAACAATCCTTATTAGATTCAGTGACAGTGCCTACTCAGTAAGTAATTTTGTACAGTGTCAGCTAAAAGAATAAACTTTATTTTGCAGGAGTTACATTCAACAGATATGTGGACTAGATGGGGGGCCCCACTCTATTAATATGAATACATTTTGAATCCAGGATATTGGGAACAAAGGCATTTAAAATAAACTCTAGCTGTATCTTAAAATCTGTGCTTTTTTTTTCTAACATTCAGTATTTACATTTGTATGTATTGGTAGCTCTTCAGGCTCATATCATATGGTGTGTTCAGTCTTGTATTCTCTTCAGCTTGCAGTGTCTGCCTAAGCTAATAAAAATTGTCAGTTTTAACTGCTCTGGCAAATCAGTCTTCAGTCTTATTTGGCAAACAAGGCTTGGGATGCATAACCTTATAAATGCTCAAATCTCAGCATAATCAGCTAACCAGCTGCATCAACATTTCTAGAGAGTAAGAAGGGTACAAGAAATAAAAAGGGCCCACCTATGCTGTCATTGTAGTGCTGAATATCACTGCTGTTCGGCTGGCATTAAGTGCACCCTTTGCTTTGTAGGCTCATGCCATCCTTGTCCTGGTGCAGATATTATTTGTTATCAAATTAAAAGCAATGTGTGCTGTGCTTTTGTGCTGATGCCTTACTGTTAGCTTATTGTATAAAATATCATATTTTTCCCTTTATCAGTGGGGGACACCAAAATTAATGTGGCCTCAGATTCCTTCATGCTGTACTGCTAATGTCACATACCTCAAATATGCTGGGTCTCCCAGTGAAACCTCATTCTTTCAATTTCAACCCCTATCCAAAGGTAAAATCTCTGACCTCTCGCTCTTACAAAGAGCCACCACCTGCTCCCATCCCTTGTCATTAATGGCTCTGTATTTCAAGAATGTCATGTGGGCATCTGAATTGGTATCCATTGCCAAATTCACTTTTTTTATGCATGTTTCCTTAGAAAAAAAGTGTCTGCTAAATGAATAAATGCAAATGTAAATTACATTTGTTGAGGTTTATGCACTGATTACAAGCTATCAAAAATCTGAGAAAACCGCCTAAATAGTTGAAGGGAATAGTACAACTTTCCAAGCTCTATGAAATCTGAAACTCATATGAATGTGAAACTGTACTAAGATAGTGATGCCACATTGCATTGTATATACAGTATACAATGTATTTACAAATGTCTTTATTAGTTTGTGTTTTAGAGTAGGTGATCATAACGTTCACACTCTCTTCATGAGTTTTGCAGCAAAAATGTGCAAAACTGGAACTGTTCACTTGTTTTATTATGTTTAAATAGATACATGGAAATATGGTTGTATCAAACTAAATCAACTCTTATGCTACAGTTACATTTAGATGCTTTTGTGTCTGATGTCTTTTGAGCCTGGGCTGTGGAGCTCTCGATAAATTTTATGAGGACAAATGAGATTTTTGCTGTTGAAGTGAATTAGCAGTAGCAGAGTTAGTTCACCTACATTTAATGTTTTCACTCCCCTTCTGTGTAACTGACATAATGGCCACCTCATACTAAGTGGGGGCCTTAATAAGTGTCTATGTAAAAAGATTAAAACAAGATTCACAGATGTCTTGCTTTTCACATGACAGAAATGAAAGCGATCCAGGGAAGGCCTTATGATAATAATACACCTATCTGTCATTGTCACAGAAACTGAGATAGTTTTAATGCAGTATAAATCTTGGTTGCTTTTGTTTAATATACAGTACTGTGCAAAAGTTTTAGGCACCTGTGGGAAAATGCTATAAAGTGAGGATGGTTCCAAAAATAATGCCATGAATACTTATTAATCAATAAACCTTCTAAAAAGTGCAGTAGACAAAAAAACCTCTATCAAATCAATATTTGGTGTGACCACCCTTTACCTTTAAAACAGCATCAGTTCTCTTATGCAAACTTGCATGCAGTTTAAGGTAGAGGTTGGTAGGTTCTTCCAAACGTTTTGAGGAACTGGCCACAGTTCTTCTGCAGACTTTGACTGTTTCTGCATGTCCTCCCAGACTGACTTGATCATGTTGAGATCAGGGCTCTGTGGGGACCAGACCATCTGTTGCAGGATTCCTTCTTTTTGCTCAAGATAGTTGTATATGACTGAAATTGGGTGTTTGAGGTCATTCTCAGGCTGCAGAATGAATTTGGGACCAATCAGAATCCTAGATAAGAATTTACCTGTACCTCTCAACAGACATTGAAGTTGCATGCCTAAGACTTTTGCACAGTACTGTTCATAAAGGTATCAATATGTAAAGGTTTTATGACTTCTTTTAAACTTTCTACATATAATGAATGTTCTGTATCACATTCAAAACTCATGCTACTAATAGTTATATAACATTTCCTTTTTTCACTTCAGTTTTGTTTCCACTGAGAATGGGTTATGGTTTTTTTTCTTTCCTTCTGTGGAAGCCTATTGTGATACAAATGATTAATGCATCTGCTCAACAATGTTATCATGAAATGGGTTAAAGACAATACAAGTCCTTAATTGCTGATTCGTGACCTTTCCCATAAGTGTTCTAATTATACACGGATTGTTTCAGAGTCAAAATGTGAACTAAATCAAGAAAAAAAATGCTCCTGGGCAGCTTACTAAACAAGTTGTGACACAGTTCCCCAGGGACAGGAATAAATAAGAATACAGTTCTAAGCTCCTATGGTATAATTTGCACCAGATTATGATAATTAATTTATGTTAATATTGTACTTCTATTTTTGTGGCCAATCCTTGCATTGTCATTGCATCACCCGAAACCCCCGCATCACACAAATCACCTTGTTTTCAGCAAGCCCCAGTATGCATGCAGGCGATAAATGCATGGCATTGTGGTAGTGTTTGATTCACGAACCCTTCGGTTGTTTGTGTGCTAAGCCTCTTTTGTCACTCAGATTTCATGCAACTTCCTGTGCGAGTCATGGTGCAGATATCAGAGGTCGTCCCTCTTTACATATCAAACTTCTGGATGCAGAGGGGTCAAAAAACCCTGACATAAAAACAATACAATTTACAATTTCACACTTTTGTAGAGCCAAACTGAAGTCTGGCATCTCAGTGCTCCAGCAGTAGTTCATGCCGCAACTAATTTATTGTTAAGGTTATTTTGTTATTTTGCCACCTGCTCCCTGCTATGTATCTATATATAGCTAATTATTGCACTTTGTGTTAACTTCCAAACATTTTTCAGCCAATACAGAAAGTGTTGATGAAACAGTTAAAGTCTTTGCTATGGTATTGATCCAGGTCTTCCAAATGATTGGTGCAGTTTGTACTGCAGCAGTGGTGTTCAAAAGGTACCTCTGGCTTAATATTTATTCTTAATCTTGTTTTATGTTACAGAGCGAAAGGGAGAAATGAACAGTTCAAGATATCAAGGAAGAAGCATTATTGCATCATTATTTCCTGACCACTTTTTACTCCTGGCTTCTATTTTCTATTCTCAGTCAATACAGAAATTATTGGTGATGTTACTTACATGTCTCTTTACCTCTGTATAACACTCAGGTTGCTGGAGATTTGTTTTAAAATTGCTTTCAAATCATTTTAGACACTAAGTTGCCCATTTACTAGGTTCAACCCAAATGCACACAGATTGTACATTCTAGCAAATAATTCATTTGAGCAGTGATGGTGGTGTGCAGTATAAATCAGGCAGACCGCACTACTTGCATCAGTTAGTCTTCAAATATGGCTTGCAATGGGTAAAAATGAGGCACTTTACTGACCTACTGACCAAATACAGTATGATAGTTGGTGTTAGGTGCATCAGTTCTAGCATCTCCCTAATGGCTGTTGTCCTGGGCTTTTCATGCACAACTGTTTCAAGGGACTACCAAAAATGGTACAAAACAAAAAAGTGCCAGTGATCGTCAAACCTGTACTCAAAAAAGCTTGTGGATCAGAGAGCTCAAAGGAGAATGGTGAGAAATGTGGAAACAAACAGACAGGCCACAACCAGGCAAATCACATCTGAATTCAACACTGGTCTGCAGAATGTCATCTCAGAACGAACCACTAATCAGACTTTCTACTGAATGGGCTACGGCAGCCGAAGCCGAAGAATGTCAGGTGCTGATGCTATCAGTGAATAACAAGAAAGCATGTCTCCATGGTCCACAGGAGTATCAAAACTGGACCATTGAGAAGTGGGACAAACATCTCTGGTCAGATGACTCCACGTTCCTTTTTCATCATGCAGAAGAATTTGGCACAAGCAACATGAGTCCAAGGAGCCATCCTGTTTGGTGTCAATAATAAAGGCCAGTGGTGGGAGTGTGATGGTGTCGGGAATGTTATCCTGGCACACATTAGGGGCCCCTAATACCCACACAGTATATTTGAACATTATCATCCCTTCATGACTTCAGTTTATCCACACCCAGAAGGACACTTCCAGCATGACAGTGCACCATGTCACAAGGCAGGTATCATCAATAACTGGTTCCAGGATCATTGTGGTGAATTTTCATTGCTTCAGTGGCCTGCTGAATTTCAAACTTACCAAGTGTCTTTGAGATGGGGTAGAAAACTGCGCAGCCATCCAGTTTTCAGAAACTACATAAAACAGTCATTTCCCCTTGGTACAACTTTCCTGCACAACACATTCAAGCATTTTGTAGAGTCTCTATGCCCATGAATTGATGAATTCATGCTGTTCCGAAAGCCAAAGGAAGCGCAACACTCTACTAGACAGGGGTACATAATAAACTCTACATCTCAGTGTATTTTGGTCAAATAAATTAGCACATTTTATTAAACTTTCACACCCCCAGTTTTCTCCTATTATCATATTCTGTAATTCAGTACTTGATAGTTTTGGAGATGCTGCCATTTATGACTGAACTAAAAATCATTTAGCTTTAAACGTTACCTTACATATTTATGCTTTGAAAAAAAAACTTTGAGAGGAAGTTATAAGCAGATTCTCAGGTTTGACTTCGTGACTATACAGACTTTCAGCATTATAATCTACATCCTCATTACAGGATATAAGAAGACAAACAAGTGACAGTGAAAAATATATTCTGTGAAGTGAACGTTTGAATCAGAACATTCAGTAGAGCTTTTTCATGAATTTTTGTTTTTTTATTAAAAAAACCTCTACTGAATTCGCACAGTTGGTGGGTCTCAGACAGCAGCACCCGATAGCACACTGCAACAGGAGAGACTCACTGGCTCACAGGGAGATGGATCAAAAGAGGGACAAGATTCAGGCCTTGTCAATACCATTTCTGCCGTGCCTTTGCTATCAAGCTGATGGCATGTTATTAATACAGGGATACAGGCTTCATGGTGACAGGCTGCAGGAAAAATCACAGAGGCACTGCAATTTCAGCCAGCAACATACAGCGGTGATTGATCAGCTCCAGCCCAGCGATAACATTACATCTAATGTAGGTCCCAGGCGTCCAGTGGCGACGCAGCAGAAAGCGAGCTTTGAAAACGATCCTAGGCTACAGGCAACATACTTGGCAAACAACTGCTGGTCTCCAGAGCTTGGCATTATGGGGAGGGGTGAGTGAGTAGGAGGCAGGTAAAAATGCAAGCTGCTCTTAACCTAGCACAAGATCCATCTTCATCGCCAGTGAGTAATGGAAGTGTATCGTTTCAGGCCACTTCTTTCGTAAGCTAGGCTTTCCTTCCCAACCCCCTGGAAAAACTCCGGAAGCAGGTTGAGCGAGAGGCTCATCGTGCCATGGCACACCAGAGTGATCTCCGTTCACAGATGGTAGCACCGGGGGGACAAGATAAGGCTGAGACCTGGCACGTGGGCATTCTTCAAAGTACTATCTCCACCCACCCTGCCCACCTCTGTCCCTGCCGTCCTTCATTTTTTTTTTTCCCCTTAGCAACAACAGTGTGCCTGGGGGGGAGCCATGCATTGCATCTTCCCTGAGTGTGGAGGATGCTGGGGTGGCCGGGCACCAGGCGTTAGTGCGCTCAAGCGCGTGTGAGCAAACTGCTACCAGGCGCTTGGACAGCGGCCCGGAGTGTGCGCTCAGTGGGGGTGTCGCGTGCTGGTACACTGCCGGAGCGAGTGAGCGAGCTGTCCCACAGCCCTCTGTCTCAGATCTCATTAACGTGCTCGGTTGTGTGTGTGAGGGCTCGCCTGTTTGACTGCAGCAACCGCGAGGTGCCAGTCTGCACGCATCTCCCACACGCCTTCCTGTTTTCAGCTGAAAAATAAACAATTCTGAGAAAAAGAGAGAAAAGTAAAATAGTATCATTAACTCAAAAGACCTTAGTGCATAATGGATTATCCACATTTGTCGTCTTATTATTTGGCTACCGGGCTCCCATCTATTTAGAAAAATCAAAGGCGCTGGAGTTGAATTTCCTTGCTAACATTGCTTTCGTAAATGGTTGTGCAGGTCTGTTCGCTTCATGCAGCTTTTTGCTGCAGTCTAATACCGTAAACATCCATTAATCAAAATAACAAGCAAGACTGATGCAGGTGCTCTTCCTTATTTGCCCTCACGCACATAGATTTTTCAATGTCCACCAACAAGCGAATAGCAAATATTAAGAGAGGGAAGCCCTCCTTGCCGGCCTAATGGATTAACTTATTACTTTCTTTAGAGTGCATTGTTTTTGGAAGTGACTTCTCTGTCCAGCTGCAAATAATAAAAAATAAATAAATAAATAAATAAATAAATAGAAAGCAATTTTAAAGGTGGCGATGACAAATACCTCACAAACTGTCTACAGACATGGGATTTATGGGAAGTGATACACACTGACCCTTGGAGTTCAGGGCTAAGCTGGAAGTACACATCAGTAACCTGCAGGTTAGGTGAGGACAGAGACTGTGACTCTTTGGCTGGGTGAAAAATGCTACACTGCCTGAATTAAAAACAGTGCCTCTTTTGAAGATAAATACTAATGAGTAGTCCAAGTTATAGCAAACTCATTAACGCTGACATTTAGTGACTTTACTCCAAAAAAAGGAAAGAAAATCCCTCATTTACAAACTAGTGAAAGCCTATTAATTTATCAGGTTCAGCAGTGTTAATCAGTTTTCGCCCCTTTTCATCTGCCCAGCATTTATAGGAACTTCTATTTGAGCCACATACTAATTGAGGTTCCCAAACCCAGTACACCTTTGTGATTGCAGCTGCATTTGGAGGAATCTTCTGCAGGAGTCAGAGGCCTTCAGTGCAAACATACACTGGTGTGCAGTCTGGAATGTTTGCTGCCATCAAAGTTTTGCGGAGTACCTTGGGCGACGGTGATTTTTGCCTTGGGCTACAGCTCTGATGCTGAGGGGATGCGGGGGTCCCTGGGGTTGGTGCTCATTTCCAAACGTCCAATTGCAAGAGGTGCTGGGTGGGCATGCATGTGCTGCAGAGACACAAACAGGTGAGATGTTTACCTTTCGCCCTCATGGGGGTCTGTTGGCATTCCATCCTGGCATCCAGACGGCCCCTGTGTTTTTGACAGCTGACCTTTGATCACCTATTCCCCGAGCTGCTGTTAAAAGAAAATACAGCAGAAGAACAGGCAGGAAGGCAGATGGAGAGACAGACAAATGCAATGCAGTGAATTTCATTTTTATTATTATCAGTACCTCAAGTTTCTTACAGAGTTTAAGCAGTTCACTGTATTTTTTTTCCTTCTCAAATACTGGATATAGCTAATACAACAGCACTATGAAAACAGCAATCTATAGTTCCTAAACTGTCTATGAGTTGGCAATGCTGCGGCCATTCAGAAAAATCATTTAATAATGGGCGTTTTGAGTACCGCTGGCAGCAGTCCAGTCATGCTACTATGATCGACAAAAAATAGCCACATGTTAAGAGATGCTATCCAGGGCCATTATCATTATTAGTTTGTCCAGCTTCTCATAGGGAAAAGGAGACTTGGAATTGGAAAGGAAAGAAGCAAAAAACATCAGCTACAGCAACGAGGGCATAGACAGAATGTCTCCTCTGCTGAAAGAGCCAGGCCTCATGGGTAAAAACCGCACCTCATTAGACTCCATCCTGTAAAGGTACCTGCTGCCTTATGGGAAACGTACTCTCTGAGAATCAGTTGCTGACGGGGGGGCGGGGGGGTGGATGTTCAGTTGTTTACTTTGCAACAGAAAGCAATATATACAAACCTTGGGGGAAGGGGATGATGATTAAGCAAAAAATGAATAGCAAGGACAAGTTCGATACGGTGGAAGGCACAGTTATTCAAGATGCATAGTGCATGCAGATACTCAGACACAATGGGATTCTGGTGCAAAATGTAATCACAGCGAAAGCATTGGCGGATGAAATTCAAATGTAATGTTCTGTTTTTCCTGCCTCCACTTGGAGGCGCATAAATGCCTTCCCAGATAATACAAGGGATCGTATAAATTGCTCTCTTGTGATTGTTATTTGCAGTGAAGCAAGAGTTTGGACAGAATACTTGATGGCCTGTAGGTCAGCCCTCTGAGAGATGTATATCAATCTCTTAAGTTTTGAATTCATTACTCAGCCTCTCAGTTTCACCCTCTTCCTCAGGGCTGCTGGTGCGTGATTGTAATTCATTCTAGAGCCTATCACAAAGGGGCGCTAGAGTGCAACAGAAATACAAATGCAGTATATGCAACCGGAGGAAAACAGGAAACTTACCAGGGATTCTCTTGGATGGTGTGCCTCAATTTTATGTTATTTATTTCAGTAATGCTGAGGAATTAGTCTGTTCTTTTTGTGTTAAAAATAGAGTGCAAATTAATGTCTTGCTTATATTTACTAGAATGCAACCTTTTCACTATCAAATTTTAACTCACATAAATTAGCATTTTAAACTGATAATATAGATGCTAGTGTGTGACAAAATTGGACACACAGTCATACCAAGAGTCTAGTACTGGGTGCGGTCCAATTTTACACTCATGGTTATTTAGTTATATTTATAAAAGTTGTAATGCAATACTTGTAATACTAACTGGCGGTGCATATAGATTTAATGCATTGCAGCTTGTACAATTAAAAACAAAATTGACAACTATATATTAGCTGTACTCGATCATGAAAATGTTACATGAGCATGTTAATGGTTGAAACACACAAGGCTGATATTTTGTTGCCGATCAAGGTCCTTTAAGATAACAAAAAACAACAAACAGCAGAATGGCACTTCGTCTGGTTCATGTTCGAATGAGGTCAACTGCTGCTGACCAGGGTCTGCTGCCAGCCCTTGCTCATATTGATACGCTACAAATGCCAAAAAAGGTCAGCTTCTAGCTCCCGGCTTTTCAGCGAAGACAGCATTTGCCATTTCTTAGCTGATGGTGTCCTGCTTAATGTCTGATTGGAAGGGGAGGGAATGGTCATGGTCTCCTACAGGAGAACAGGCGTGTACGGCTTTCTGCCCAGGCCATATTGAGCACACAGATGCTCCAAACACAAGGATGATGTCACGTGTGCACGCAGCAGCTTACACATTTAAATTGAGAACATTACCATTATACGTAACATTCAGAAAATTCACATCTAAGTTTGTTAATTCAAAGCGGCTAACTAATGCTAAATTGAACTTACACTGTTTAGCTTTTTGTCAAAATAGTACTCAGATGGATTTAAAGGAAGTAGCCTGCTGTATGGATGCGATGCTGCTTGTTTGCTGTGATAAGATGAAATCAATATGATGATGACCATTATTATTGTTATTATTATTATTATTACTACCGTTACTTTTCCTAATGTGTCTGTTGTATATATATATATTGCATGCAGTTTTGCTCATAGTAAATTAAAAGGTGTGTTGCACACGTGTTCTCATTAAGTAGAGCATATGTCTTTTCCAGAATAATATGGTTTAAGTGGATGGCGGCTGTAAGGAATGTGCAGTTCTTCAAAGGTCCTCAGCTTCCAGCATTTGTGGCATACCTAACAATCCCAGCAGTTAAACTGCTACCATTTTTGTTTTTATGATTCATGTACAAAATGAAATGCTTCATTTTGACTATTGTATGATTATTTTCAAAATACAGCATATTTTAAAAGTTCTGATAAAAAGACTGGTAATAAAAAAAGCAGACAGAAGAAATAATTTAAAAAATTTTTTCATGTCAAAGAACTAGAATTATTGCTTCTACTTTAGTTTTAAACCTTCGTACTGTTGCAAGTAATTACTGGTACACTATGGTGTACAACACATATATTGGAAATTATGTCAATTTTAACAAAAACAAATTGATTTAGAAATTAAATGTGTCTACCTATATGTACAGTACTGCATATGGTTTATGTAGGGTATTTATTTATATAGATTATTTTAAAAATCCCCAGTTAACTGAATCAATACTAATAAAGTATTAGCATATTTTATACAATCTAATACTTTATCGGTTAGGTGGATAGGCTTTGGGATGCTAGTACTTACTGATGAATTCATGTTTCTTCCTTAACCAGTGTACCCCACTGTTAATGACTTGGTATACACGTCAATAACAGGTCCATTTTTTGCTTCTCCTTTTTGGGTGAACCTGTGGATCACAGATGACATGCTTTGCTATTTTACTACTCATTCTGGAGCCAGTGACAGAAAAGAAAACCTTTATTCCAGGGTTTTTTTAATACGAGACAGAAATGTATACTTTATCTTAAAAGACAGCTTGGCAAATCCTAAATTAAGATGTCCATCCATCCATCCATCCATCCATTTTCACTAATCTCTTATCCTGAGAAGGGTCATGGCAGTCTGGAGCCTATGCTCGAAGCAATGAGTGCTTTTGATCTTTCATCAAAACACAATATTATATAATGTTAGCCAGTATTTGATTTCAAAAACTGCATGTATCACATGCAAAGTATGCTACTTTGAAGCTACTATAAGAGACTTTAACCAGCATTTATAGGAAGAATAAACAGGCCTGTGCTGCTGTTGGCACCTGGATCTTCAGGCGTTGATTTGCTCTAAAGACCTAGAGCTGCACTAATGAAGTGACATGTACATTGAAATCATTTTGCTAATGCTGCTGCCAAGTGTGGCCTACATAGTCATTTTGGCAGAAGATAACGCTCAGAGTGGAAATATCCATGTTCTGTAGTGAAGAACATCAGCAGCATTCTAACTAAGCATGTATCTGCTGTAACGTTGGTAATTTGTGATGTAGATGTGTGTAACAGGGTGACAGGTTAAAAGAACAATGAAGGTAGAAAATATGAGTGACTGTTAGGGACTATTCGACATGCAATTTGGGGAGCTGGGGGGTTGAGTGGGTTTTGAAGAGTTGTTATAAGCCCAGAGGTACAGACGTAAGAGATGTTTTTTAGCCTGTAAAGAAAAAAAGAATAACACATATAACAGTTTTGACAGTTGCTAGAAGCTAATTCCACCACTTGAGGATGGGGTGGGAAAAGCAAAAGCAGGGTTACCCCAAGAGTGTTGGAACCACCAGAGGACACTCACCATAGTTGTCTGAAGGGCTTTGTGAGATCCTAAAAGTACTGTGGTTTTGAATGGTTGAGACCGTTGTCGACCAGCACCAAGATTTGATACTTGATCTTATCTGGACTGACGTGTGTACTGAGGGAGGCTGAGCACCAGACAAGCAGTTTTGTTAGAGGCTGGAGGAGCTGAATGGCTCTAGTCCCATAAACAGAAACACTAGTCAGGAGGGAATCGCATTATTCAAGGCAAACGGTGCCCTGGACTTATACCAGGGACTGAGATAGTGAAAAATCAACGAACTCCTGAGATGTTCCAAAAAAAGAATAACACTTACAGAACTTTTTTTTCTGATAGATTCTCCAGATCTTGTAAGATGTGAAAAACTAATAATAAAACACTCAAAATAAAAGGACAGACTGACGATTTAACAGTATTGTCAGCAACTGTTAAAGAGACACTTGCAATGATGAGAAAACATCTAGATTGAGACTTGTGCCTTACATAGACGGGTCCAGATAGAAAAAAGGAACATAAGATGAACCAGTCTGTATCACCTTGGCAAAAATTACATGAAGATTGGTATAATATTTGAATGACATCAGTAACATGGTAAGTATGGCAACTATACAGTATATATATTAAACTTAAACCTTAGGAGGTTGTTGAAAGTTGGTGAGGTATTTGAACTTCTACTTATGAATGCATAGGCATCTAGATTAATCAATATTTGTATTGTTATAATTTCTTTTCTTGTTTTATATATATGTCATTTAAGACTGGAGCAGTCGTGCTTAGAGTATGGTATGAAGCAGGTTTCAGGTGAGTTTCAAAATATGGTTCAGTGAAAAGCCCTTGGTGACCAGCAGTCGCTGCACCATGATGCCATTCCTGTTGCCCCGGCATGACATTTAATATCCAACATCCAGCAGACGTGCTCTGTAGCCATCTATTTTTCATTGGAGCTTTACTGGGGTCAAATCTGGGAGGTCGCTTTCATTTAACTTTTTTTGGCGTCAGAGTAAAAGATCAATTCACTATAGGTTAAATAGTTCCCAGCTGCATCATTTGCACTACATTCTTCTTTCGAGAAGTTTACAGGACCGGCCTGAAGGTATGCATGGTCTCAAACAGGTCTCATTTATGGTATTGGGTGATGTCAAAAAGAAGCAGCTGGTTTCTGTCGACATTGCAGATAAAAATGCAGCACAGACAGAAAGGTGAGGTTATGAAGCATACCCCTTTGAACATGCAGTGCTACAGCATTGTGGCCAGCTGTAAAATACCTGTGTGCTACCACAGAAAATTTCCCTGATTTACTGTGTGGTAACAAGTCTCCAGAAGCTTTTCATTTTAGACACAGCCCAAACAACTGAAATGCTCATCTCTGTTCATGTGTGATGATCAAAATGTACATTTATTAGAGATGTTGCAGTGACTCAGAATTTCTTAAATTGTTTAATATTCACTACATTTTGACCACTGTCTCAAGCAAGGCATCAACAACAATCCAGTATTTTCAAGGACATTGAATGTAACAGAGAATACAGAAAATAGTATAAATATAGACTCAAACAAATATTCGAACCTTTTTGGCCTGGTTTTCTTAGCCAAAAACAGGCCTATGTCTGGACTGCAAGGAAATGTCAGTGACAATCCCTACTGACAGGTACAATTCAGTCCAAGCCTTAGCTTGAAATATGTTCACCCTATCATGCATTATATGAATAGCAGAAAAGGTGAGTAAAAGTTTCTTAAAATGTTTCTTTTAATGCTCATACTAGTATCTGCATGCCTTTCTCTGATTTTGTGACGAATTTTTGCCCAAAAGATTTCATGCTTGACTACCTAGAGTAAACCTATTAAAACCCGTTATTAACGTTAAAGCATCTAAGTTATCATTTTTGATATGTGTAAATCCATATGAACATATCTAATACCCTTGTAGGTGTTGGATTTAAGTTTAAAACCTTAACCGAGTAAATGCTAATTAAGTCTTAGTATTAATATTCAATTCTACAATTCTACAACTTTCACTGTTTTTTTTGAATGGGGGGGTAAATATGATTTGAGAACTTTGTGGCAAATACATGTGTTACATGGTCTGTGGCAACAGTGATATGAAATGAAAAACAACCAGACACAGATATAAATATTAGTGATGTAGCACCTCCATTATGTCCACACAAAGAGAAATTGTGTGTTATTTAAACAATATGTTTTGTGTGAGAGCAGATGACTTTGTGTGACAATGTAGAGTAACCACACAAATTATATTTGAGACCATACTGAATTTAAAGAGGACATCATAAATAGATTAATGTGAAAAAACATAATCCCAAGGGAGAATCCATATTCTTCAGCAACATGCTGTTCAGTAGTCAGACAAGCTGCAGTATATAACACAGCAGCAGAGCTCCATACTCTGCAAATGCATTTTTATTTTACGTTCTGAAAGATATCTGTTTCGATATTTTTTTGGTTTTGCTGTAGATATAGCAGTGAAAATTGCAGAGATCTGTTGTCCAAATGATAAAAGTAAAATTGCTCTAAAAAAATGATTGTTTTCCATGAAAACTAATGTTTAAGTACAGCACAGCAGCATTTCAGTCCCAAAAGCTGAACACACACCTGTTCTGAGTCACAAACAGGAACAATATAAAAGGAGCACAAGCAAAGATGGACTTCTGGGAATCTGAAAAACAGTCTTTGTTGCAGCTAGCATGTTTAGTAGGTTTATTCGCGCCTGTGTTTTTATACCTCTTTGCTCCACGATCTGGAGTTGACCTCCTCGCACGTGTAAGAAAGTGTGTCTGTGTGTGGAAAATCCGTCAGCACCTTTACATACCCTCTCCATGTAACGCCACTAATCCCACTTCTCCAGGCCTTTTCAGAGACCAAATTTTAAAATGTCAAAATAGTAAGTAGCCTTTTTGAAGTTTAATGAACTCAAATATGTAAAAACTTCACTTAGCTTGAGAAGTACCTGTGTCAAATTTTTAGTCCGTGGCTTGAAAAGCAAATCTGTGCAAAATGAACAAATAGACAAACAGAAACTGAGCTTCATAGATATAGAGAATGACTGTTTAGAATATTGTCATGCCAACTGCCTGTTCATTTTGGGATTTCATGGTCACCCTCATTATTTGATGTGTATTTTTTTTCATTATGGGAGGTCCTATGATAAGTGTGCTAATTTTTTAACCCCCTCTAGCACATCCATGCATCCATCCATCCATCCATCCATCCATTAACCTTAACTGCTTATCCAGAGGAGGGTTGCAGGGTCTGGGAACTGACACATTCTTCGTAGCATTTTGCTACTATGCATTCTTTTTTGTTTAAATAAATTAAATTAAATTAAATTACATTCACATTCCTCCTCCTAGAAGCTTTTCCCTACCTCTCAATTATTTCATTGACCATTTCTCTTTAGATCACCAAAATACATATGTAAAAGAGAAAAACAATAAAAATGTGGTTTGCTTCTGAGTCCATCTCTGACCTCAGTGAAAAGGCTGAGCTCCTAGAGTCCTAAATACTGTAAATAATGAACACACTGCCTAAATATATCATCCTCCACTGAGACTCCCACAGGTCAATTTAGTGGACAAGCACAGCTGCCTGGATCCAAAGCCTGGGGCGTGATTCAAGAGGTGGAGCGTATATCCTTCACCTGTCAGATCAGCTTATTCTCATTCCTGCCAAACAAAGAACAAGCACCAAAGAGCCGTCCTTGTCCTGTGTAGTTACAGCAGCCAACTTCCTGTGGAGCCTGATGGTGCTGCCTCCATCATTGTCATTACTTGCTGGCAAAGCTGGCATTAAGCAACAGCTGGCCTGTGGAACTCACAAAATCAGTTAACATCAATTTGGATGACAGAAAAATAGCCATTATTAGTGTAACGTCTTCTGTTTTCATTAATTCGCGGTTTCACTTCCATTAATACCATACTTTCTTTGTAAGGACCGAAAGAATTGGTACCAAACCGCAGAAAATGAGCTCGAAATTGTTATAAAAATAAAATGTACATTGATGGAGGAATAACCTGTAGCTCAAGTTATTTTTTATGCCAATAAAGCTGGCATGAGTGTAAGTGTGAGTTTGAGTTTGATGATTTTATTTATTTCTTCCAGGCCACTTTGGCAAGAGGCGAGAGCCCAGCGGCTGGGCAAAATGGGAGCTGCCTGGTTTGCTCAGCTTAATCCCAGTAAGCACCTTCCAGTGGAGCTGCTGTTTGCTGTCCCACGGTTGGCAAAATTGAGTCACTGCTGACCAAACACAGATAGGTCATCAGGGACTCCTAATCTATCTCTGACAGGCAAACTCCAGGGAGAGTTTGTCTTTGATCTGAGTCCCTTCCTTAGTGACAGAACCAGGACTTACATGAGCAGACAGAATATGCAGTTCACAAGCTACAAGGAAGGGACAACTTCTGCAGTTTAGCAATATTAATGCTGAATTTCCAAATGTGAATGCTGAAGAAATTTAAATGAAAATACGAAAATGTAGTGTTATTATTGTTTAGCTGCTTGGGCTGTGATTTTATATGAAAAAATGTTGTTTAATCATTTAACTCATTTATACAGCTCAAGTGATTTATTTTGCTGAGGAATACTAAAGTGGGGCCTATTGTGAAAATGTACTGACAATACATAAGGCTGATCGTGTATTCAATAAACTGCACAGATTTTGACCTCAGACTGAACCCTAAAACTCTATCTCCAAAATCCATAAAATCCATTGTCTTTCATCCACAGGGCACATTTCCTCACACTAAAAGACACAGAGAAATGCCATTTATACGACTGTCATCTACTTGATATTGCCAGTTTCATTCTTCATTGTTTTTTATAACCTAATTGAAATAAAATAAGCATGTTCAAAGTCTCTGCCTTTACTGCCAAGGGATGCACAGCTCAACTTTCATCTCCTTATGAAACTAATATTTACTAGCACTGGAATTCCTCAAGGGAATTTTGTTTCATCCTCTGTTTTTTCATCCCCTGTGTAATTCATGTTATGTGTTTATATATGGTCTAAACATTTACTTTCCAAAGTAAGTGTTGCCATTTTTAGCAAAGAGCACTACATTTTGAGCTTATCCCAGACTACACAGATTTGTTATAATCTATTATAAACAAATTGTTTAAAATGAATATATTCAAAAATAGAAAAGAAGTGCACATTTAGAGCAAGTATTGTCTGTCCTTCAAGACTCATTGCTCTGGAAATTCCTTAACTAAATAACCTTTTAGGAGCAAACACTTCCCAGCTATTATTGCATTACATTCTATAAATCATGGCCTGTCACATCTTGCTGTTTGTGACATTTGGTGTTCAGATGAAATATACTTGTTATAGTTAATATTTCAATAAAATTGATAATAACCTGATAAATTGCAACATTACTTTTTTTTCAAAATTCATACATTGGCCCTTAAAAATAAAATTACATACAGACATAAATCCTGCCGTGATCTGATTCTTTTACTCAAATCGAAGAATAATATGCTGTTATAGCTTTGCTCCATGGAACAGGTAAGAGAAAATTGGTTATTACTGCACAAATAACCATATTTCCCACTGCAGCATTTTGACTTAAACATGATCTATTACTTCTGATTACTTCTACCTACCCTGGGCTGTCAGGCTCCATGAATATGCCACAGTGGGGGCAGACGGCCCCCACAGTGATTTGTTTGCATGGATTAAATGTCAGATTTTGGAAATATGTTATTACAGTTGAACTCTGGGGAGCGGCACAAGACACTTTGAGAAGGATGCAAAGCACCTAGTTTCTGACATTTTTTCATCTAGCTTGAATGTGTGCATGTCTTTAGCTGGATTTTATGCAATTAATTTGTGGATCAAAGTGATCCGGTATTGTTATAAAACAAAACCGTAAGGCATCTGACACAGATTTTGTGAAAATTTTGAATATAGTACAATTTATACTTTAAACTAGCAAATAAAAAAACAAAAAAAAAATAGGCTGAGTTACCTCATGATGCCCAGGTTAGAAAGAGGAAAGGAAGAAAAGTAAAAAACATAAACAAAACATACAACATAGTATATAGTTTCATGGTTAATATATAATAAAATATGTATCACCAAACTGTATTGCTGTATTGGTATTACTCTTAAAGTGTTTGCATTTTGTATGTAAGTTTTGCTAATGCTGTTGAACAGGCAGATGGCGCAGAGAGCAACATGCCTGCTTGTGGTTCAGTGGAAAGGTAGAAAGGAAAAGTACAGGTTAAACCCATTTTATGTACTTCATTTTTTTATGAAAATGCAGCACAAATCAAAATTGTGTATATTGGGATCCTGTGTTACATTACTTTAAATGAGAAAAAATAATAACGTGTTCCCAGATCGTCCAAAAACCCCAAATCATATTTCTCAAAAATCACTAAAACACTGTAAATTACCTTGCAGCATGCTCCGCACACGCAGACATTATTAAAGATAAGTGAAGACAACAATTTAAAATACAAAAACAAAGCAATTTACTGCATTTGGCTGTTACTGTACTCACCGCTGAGGAGAATAACAGTTTACTGTGAGTAGTAGAGGGTTATTTTAATCAGTTCCATCTTCACGTCTGTGTTACGTGCTTTTCTAGGTTTATTACTACTTTTTCACCCCATGTTACTGGATTACACTTTATTTAAGAGATTAAAATGGAGACAATTCACAAATGCAAAGAAACAAAGGAAAAAGATATGAAGCTCTAAGAGCACTAGCAAATTATGTCCCTTACATCTTGCCGGTCTCCACACTATTATGTCATGGGAGGGTTGTTATGTTCAAATGATAACTAGCAACAAACAAGCAAGCAAACAAACAAACAAATTAAACATTTTAAAAATCAAAGACAATTTTCATTTTGCTGGGGCACATGACACAAGTTACTGCATACATAATTGGTAACAAGCCTGTGACCCACTTCATTCATCTTACAAACAAACTAGTTCTTGGTATCAGTTAAATTTATAAGTAAGGGACCATCTGTATACTCGTTGCAATTAAAAGCCGTATCACTAGTTTTGTATTTTATAAGTTTTACGTTTAGAACTTTACTGATGGTAAATAAGCAGAATAAACTGTTGGAATAAGTTCCTATTAAATTTCATTGGAATCAAATCATGTAAGTGACATAGGGATAGACAGGGTAAATGCCAGAAGTAATGCTGAGGACAGCAAATGGTCATTAGCCTGTCATTATTTTAGCTTCAGCAAGTAGAACCAACAACCAGCAGAACCATCTTTGGTTCTCTGTGACTCCGGGTCGTGGAAATTTACATTAAAGATTCTATTAAAATGATACCATTTGTTATTTCTTTAATTATTTGATTGTATGAATCAATATGAGATAAACTGTACGCGTCATGGACCCCAGTTGAAAAGATCAACAGATTCATTTAAAGATAGTGTCATCCACCCCCACTTCAAAACGATTTACAAAAAACTTATACCTGTGCGATAATATAATTCTTCACTTGAGACACTAATAAAACATTTCAGAAACAGTGTCCTCTGCTTCACCTTTTAAGGACTGTATTGCCATGCTATTTATCTGTACTGTTTCATAAGTCTGGTGCATCACATTCATTTGTCACAGTAAAGTGCAAATCTACTGAAGCATAATGCATGTTTTTTTTTCTTCCCAGCTTATTTTCTCCATTGATTGTGCCAACACAGCAACAAAGGGGAAGCATGACAAAATGGTCCAAGGACCAGACACCATCAGCATTACTTCAGTGCCACACTGAATAATGAATTCAGTCAGTCTTATATGAGACATGGTCATTTATCGCTGACAAAAATTCTGTTTTATATACACTTATTGTGTGTGAATGACCAATACACATCTCTTTATTTGCAAAAGAAAAATAGCGGATCTGTTCTATTGTTTAAGTGAAGGCTCCTGCTGAGAATAATTTAATTTAATGGAGGAAATGCGTCAGTGTTATACTGTAGGACGCAAAAAGAGCGATGTGTTGTAACAATGCATTCTGCCTCTGCTTCTTTCAAAAATGAAACTACCACTGAATGAGAAGATAAATGGGATAGGGGAAAGGAATACAGCTACATATCTTACAGGTCCAAAAAACACACGGTGCTCATGTTAGGTCTCCTTGGTGGTGTGGCCAGATTTACATTAACAGTGGTATCAACAACTTTGATACCTCTGTAAGAAATGAGTTTTGAAGGATTTTTTTTATTTGTTCAAAACAGAGAAGAAAAAAAACAATACATTACTGCATTGTGCTTTTCTGGTTGAAACTAGGCTTTTTGTATTAATCGTGAATCCTGTGTACAACTTGTTTTCTTTCTTATCGTGGGTGAAACACATACTAGATATGAAAAAGGTGGTCAGATTTTAATATCTGAGTGTTATTGTTAAGGAATAGTTTTCTTGTTACTTTGAAGGTGCAAGGAACATTGTCTTGCATCAGAGAGAAAAGCAAATCATTTGAAATGGATTAATATAATAAAATTAATTTAAATACATGAACATTTAAAAAAGTAATCAAAATGTGAAAAAAACACAGAATACCCTGCTTACGTGTCAATGCACAAGTTATTTGAGAATTTCAAGCTACTTCATTTGTTGACAATTTGTTGCGTTCCAATTTAAAGGGTGACGGTGCTTTGCTAATGGAAATCTTAGTAATGTTCTGGTCAACAACAATAGCTATAGACAGGGACAGCAGGTAGCACAGTGTTCAGAGCCATTGGACTTATTGATTTCAGGTTCAAGTCCCATCTCCTGCTGTAATAGCCTTAGGCAAGTTATTGACCTGAAGTTACTCCAGTGAAAAATACCAGGTGAAATAATGGGGAAATTACAGCAAGTAGTTTAACATAATAAGTTTGTTGAAAATTGGATACATATAAACATTATATACAATATACAGATATATACAAACACAGAAGGCAGAACAAGCAGTGCTATGGTCACACTGGCTTTCCTGATTGAGACATGCTGGTACAAGGTAAAAAATCCAGGAAGTTGTTCCACTTACATAGAGCAGACATGTTCTTCAACTTCAAAAGGTCCCTTGGTGGAGTCATACATACTGCACATATTTTACTACAAGTATGGCAAAAATTAAATATGAATTTCTCTTCATAACCTTCATATTATCAGTTTTACTGAATTAGCTATAACAAGTATATGTCATCTGAACATCCAATGTCACAAAGAACAAGTAGTAACAGACCGTGCTTTATAGAATATAATGCAATAATAGCTGGGAAGTGTTTACTCTTAAAAAGGTAAGTTCAGGGACAATATGTTCATGGAATATGATGCTATGATTAAAGATGAGTGACGTGAGATCCAAAGAGATCTAGCACTTTTAGCTAGCCAAGAGAGTAGTATACACTGAATGTTAGTATTCTTTAAAGCCATGGACCATCATAATAGTGTTGTTTTCATGAAAGTGATCATCATGCTGCATTGTGCTGTCCAATGCTTAAGTCACATAAAAAGAATTCCAAGTTGAATAGTTGAATGTTTGATACAACGGGACAGGAACCTGAAACTTTTGCATTTCCTCCAGGAGGCTCCTGGGACTCTCAGCTTGTATTTTTCACTTAATGCAAAGCCCCAGGCTACAGATGTGTGGCTGGATAGGATAATCATTGCAGGGTTTTTAGTTGGGTTTTCCACAGCTTAATTGTTGGGGATGTGGCATTCTCTGTTACATTTGTCTGGATAATTGAACATGATCCTTATGCAGGCACCCCGACCCCCCCCTTTCTTTTAGCTTGGGCTACAAGCGGTATCAGACCTGAGAGTTGCTTGTTTTATGCTTGGCCGGCTATTGTACCACTGCATGTGCCAGGTGTTGGGACAACAACAAGGTGCCATTCTAGTAGAGGTGTTTTCGTGTGGTGTGCCTCATTATTTGTGTTGCTCGCATAATGCCATGATTTCCAAATGGTCTGTTGCAATTCGAAGTGAAATGCCATGAGGTTGAAATTGCATTTAGTGAAGGTGACTGTATTGGTGACGTTTCCTTGTTGTGAGCCCTTGTGACAGCAGTTCACCTACATGGTTGACCACTGTTTTAAGAATTAAGGTTTAAACTTTGTTATTGTTTTTTTTTTTAAAATTCTATCCATTATCATTAACTGCTTAATTTTTGACACTCAATTCTCTGACTTTTATCTGGCACAACTGGAGGGAACCATTCAGTGTGGCTTGAGCACACAGCTCAGGTTTTAACTCCCTGGATGCAATTCCCAATGTGATGTAGTTGGATCAGATTTATACAACTGTTTTAGTTTAATTTGGGGTTTTATCTTCAGCTACCTTCATGAGGTATCATGCCAAAGATGCCCTGAGAGGAAGTTGAAGCAGTAAACAACGTTTGGCCATTGTAGTTTTTAAGTCAACTGTATTGCCAGAATTTTACGAGTTTGACAAGTTGTGTCTGTGTTAGGAAAAAAAATGCGATACAGGATGGGGTCGGGTTTGTAAGAGAACACAAGTGGTGTTATGCATGTAGAGAGAACATTAAAATATTGCTGTGAGGAATTCTGAATGCTGCGACTGGTTCATCAAAGAGCGTCTGAAGGAATAATTGTAACAAAGAACTTTTAATTGCTAGTGCTCATTACTAGAATTCCTCTACAGTTTCATCTCATACCCCTGGAGCTCATTACCTACTTGTTGTTTTCACCGGTGGGTCCTGGAATTGCTCTACTTACATAGAGCAGACATGTTCATCAGCTTCAAAAGGTCCCTTGGTGGAGTCATACATACTGTACATATTGTACTACAACATGTACTGTAAAAATGAAATATGAATTTCTCTTCATAATGTAATGAGGATACTAAGAGTGGAATTGCCTAGTTAGACCCCAAGGACTACAGGCCTTGAAGTAGAATAAAGCCCTGAACTACAATAGCCTCCCTTGTCTCAGACCTTTACCACACATATGCAGAGCTGGTTGACATACTGAGAAATATTTTGCAGCATTCATAGCATCTGAAGCTTTGCTGATGCCTTGTTTAAAAAGAATATGTCAAATGTAGGTTGACTCCAATCAGGAAACTTGCTTTTCTAAGGACCAGACTGAGGAGGAATTGTGTTTGTATTCATGGTGTGTGTCCAGACAGGAGGAAATGTGCTGGATGGCTATAAAAAGCACTACAGGCTTCTCACACAGAGGAAAATAAGAGTCATGTTGTTAAGAACATCTGACCACATACGTAAATTACATTTCATGGGAAAACCTCAAGATGAGGTTGGGGAAGAACTGCACCAGTATGTCTATTTGATACCTCGGTAAAGAACATTATGTCCTTACAACACAATGCAATACAAAACACTACTAGTAAAGCACAGAGTTTCAGTGTACTGAGACGATTTCATATTGCACACCGCATGCACATATGTGAATATAGAGAAAAGGGAGTTTCAATTCCTGTAACAGCTCACGTTAGCGATGTTACTAACAGAAGGTCCAGGAGAAAAAGTTGTGTTACTTTTGTATGGCATATTAAACAGCAGCACTGAGCACTATGACACACCTGCCTCCAGAACTGCTGAACATCCCTAGGGTCAAAGTCAGCCTTATACTTCCCACAACTATTTACGCTCACATACAGCAAAGCATGACTGGTAAGATGCAGTTTCCCCTGTAATTGTTACAAAGCCCCCACAGTGGTTGACCATCCTAGCAACCAACATTCAGACCATATAGTTTGAGTGGCCATGGGGGAGCCTGTTGCTTCCATTTCACTGAGTGGCGCAGGAGCGAGGACCCATAAGTAGCAACCTCAATCCGCTGCCAGCTCTGCATGTTTGCCATGCTCAGACCTGTACCCCCTTTTCGAAAGCACCATCTGGTATAAGGGTTGGGTACCCAAGCTGGGTGTTTCTGGATAGTCATGGTCGCACAGACTCCCTGCAACACTGCTCACGTGTTACTCCCCCTGCTCCATCCCTGTACCTGTGCCTCCTCCCATTTTTCAGCTGAGATTTACGCCCCAGTGTTGCTCCCTGGAGTTCTCTGATCACCCTGAGTATGGCAGGGGCTGTTTTGCTGAGCGAAGACAGTCATGAAAATAGTTTCCTCACTCGAGTTGTGGGAACATTCACCCAGGAGTAGATCCTCTCTACTGGCGTCCAAACCGTGAGGCTTCCTTGGATTTTGTGCTGCATGGGGCCCTTGGAAGTTGTGCGTGTGGTGCCATCTCATCTTTCAGCGCCACCTAGGTGCTGCTCCATCCTCATACCATGCAGTCGCTTTAGCCTCAGTGCTACTTGTTATCCTCAGTGCCCAATAGGGGTACATGTACTTGAGCTTGCTGGAATCACCCAGAATGGTCTTTGAACACTCCACCTCCTCCAGGGCTCCATCTAGGCTAGTAGGAGCAGCAAGGCTTACGTGCTGCTGGAACCATTCTGGTACCAGTGCTCTGAGGAACATATGCAAGGCCAAATTCTCCTGCACTTCCTGTGGGTATGATGGGTAAGCATGACACATCAAAAACTGAATGTCTGCCTATATGGTGCTTCAAAATGCTCTCCTCCTTTATGACATCTCTACAGCGAGTGGTTGCAGTACCAGACTGGCAATTCTCGTTGCCCACCATGGTGCTTTAGGGCAGCCGTCAGTGTGGGAGCTTGCAGTACTGCTGAGGGAGACATCTGATAGGATGATCAGTGCTTGTCCCTCCAATGCAAGTCCCAGCTGCATTGCCATAGCAGATGTGCTCCAGCCATTGTTCAGAACCCGAATATCGTGGTAAGTAGACCATGCAGTTGCTTCACCGCCACCCAAAATCTGGCCCCACTGCTCTACTTCCTGTTGCCATTGTGGTCTCCTCCACCAGGTGGTCTTCGTTCTCCAGTGGCTTTTCTCGTAGTTGTTCAATGGAGGGCTCATGAGACAAAGTTGTGGGAACATGAACTTTATTCCTGCATGACATATTAAACAACACTTAATAAGCACCACAACATGCCCACCACCAGAACTACTGAACACATTACATATCCCCAGGGTCAATGCCAACCCTATACTTATGTTCCACCACGTTTGCACAACTATTTACACACATGTACACCAAATCATGAAGGGAGAGCTTCAGTTCCCCCTGCCATCGTTACAATACTTTTAATGTAGAAAAAAATGTACCTATTTCCTGAACAATTTGCTGCCTTTTTCACTTTGTTCTTTTGCTCATTTTTAGTCTCTTGACTTGGCATTGCAGGGGTCACACTGTTTTTCTCACTGCCGCAGAGTTGCCTTCAGGCACAGCACAAGAAAATTGCCTCGCTGCATTTAATACGCCTCAAACTGTAGCAGCTTAAATAGCCACAGTGGTCACTGAGATGCAGGTGATGAAAAGTACCAGCTGTGGTTATGAAGCCAGCAGTTGTGTGGTGTCAACATATTTCTTATTATGGAAACCCTTTGTATCATCAGCAGAAAACGAGTTACATTTTCAAATGCACTTCCATTAACAATGTCAGGTTTTATGGAGCCCCTGTGGTAACGTCTTCCCAAAGCAGTGTGACAGCAAAGGAAAAGAAATTCCACAATCAGAACTACAATCCTTGGGGGAAAGAAAAATCATCATGCAGCCCAGGAAGGTGCCAGCATCAGTGCAAAAAAAGAGCTGAGATTTTGACGTGTTTTCGTCTCAAACAGTTCAATGAAGCCCAAGACACAGGTGCTACTTGAAAACCTTAACAAAGCTGCAATACTAAAATGATCTCTTTTAGAACTGGACGCTTCTGCTTCAAAGCTCAGTCATGTTTATGCTGTTATCAGTTAAACACACACTTGTGACTGAGCACAAAGCTCATGTCGGGCTGGACTGTTATAGACAAAGTAAAGTTGCTGACCTATGAATACTAGTTCATTCCACAGTAAACATGTGAAGTCATAACAGAACAGAAGCACAAGGTCAAGAATGTGTGAAAAAAGTTTGTGCCAATAAACAAAACTTGTGAAAAGTAGGATGGTGACAGTGGGTGGTGATACGGACACAGATAAGACAGGGCCATCAAAAAGGCAGGTTGAAATTGTATGACTTATTATGACTTGTTATAACCTTGAAGCCTGAAAAACAAGACTTATCAGTAACACACTAAAAGCCTAGTAAAGGATACTCACAATGGAGATTGAAGACTGTTAAGAAACCAACAAACTGAAATCTCCAATTACTACCTTAGGGTTTTGTTAGGCGCTATTTCTGAATTTTTAATTGTACAGTATATTATAATACTGTCATCAGTTTTTAATAAATGCTATCTATCTAAATTACTCTACATTTTGTATCTAAACAATTCTTTATGTAACGCATCCATTTGGCAAAATTATTTATGCAAATTGTCTTGTTTTCATGGACTTACAAAGAATTAAAAAAAAAAACTGTAAATGTACATAATCGGCAATAACAACAGATGCAACAGACACACAAGCTCAGTGCACAGTTTTAAGTGTGTTGCTGACAAAATGTCTGCTTTCAGGGTTAAAGGGTAACCCCTGAAACCTGCAAAAAAAGAAAATGACTAACAGGAGGAGGGAGATGATGAGGAGAAGGATGAGGCTGGAGAGCTTGACACAGCCGCCTGGTCCCGGTCACAGTTCTCTCTGCAGGTTTATGGCAAGCAGCTGTTCTGGATTCTGCCTGCGAAATGCTCAGCAGAGAACTGTGAATAGACTGCCAGCTGGATGCCTTTTGTGATTACTTAACAGCTAAAAGCTTAGCTTTTCGATTTAGCATGACTCAAAGTGCGGAGGAAGGTGGAGGAATTAGCCAAGGATGAGGAATGGCTCAAATAAATTGTGCACAGAGAGAGCCGATTTCGTGTACGGGATCCGTTTACTGAAACTGAGATTATGTGAAGGCTGTTGCAACGACTCAATACTCCTCTGCTATGTAAAATCACAGTGGTTCATTCGGTCTGAAACGTTTATCTAAAAATGCACATTTATCTGATTTTATGTAACAACTGAAAGGTTTGATGCTTAAATGACAACAAATAATCTATACATGTACTGTGTCTGCTTTGTCTGTTCTGTAGCTATATTAAAACAATCCATTAAATTCAATTGAATATAGCTTTGGGTTCAAAAGGAGAATCCACATGACAAGTAATTGATTGTCCAGAGCATCTTCTTATGCTTAACAATAAAATATATCTATCATGTAACAGTTAAGTTCCCCATTCGGTTTGTTACAAGGAAATATGGGTTTTTAAATAAATTATACTCATAAATATTGCTATATATGCCTCTGTTGAAATGCCGTAGTGCTCACTCTTCTTTTTCCTGGCCTTCAAGTTTTCTTCAATGATTTTTGAACAACTCCCAGGACTGATTTTGCTTGAAGGGGAGTAAAAAGTCCTGGTGGAGGCCTCTGATGCGGAGCTTTATCTTGCAGTGTGGGAGATCGGTCTGAATCCACATTTAGTCACATTCAGTCAGGTCCTTTGATAACCTGACCCTCTTGGCCCATTTTGTTTATGTGTATGTGCATCTGTGTTTGTGTGTGGATGTACATGCAGAACAAGAGACAATTTAGCCAGTTCAGTATTTCTAAACCCCCCTGTCAGACTGACATTCTTCAGAGTAAGGTGGAGGAAATGCTAATGGTTAAAACATGAAATCCACTCAGACATGTTTGTTTTGACCCAAGGAAGAAGAGATCTTAATGTGAATGAAACTCAGACTGGGCTTTGCCTTAGCTTTCCAAACCATCAACATTCCAACCAGGTGCAGTAGACTGACTAGCTGTGGTTTATTTTTAATAACCTGTCGTGACCACAGTAAATGGGAAAATATAAAAATGTGCCATATATACTGCAAGGGCTTGAATTTTTATTTCCTAATGACAAATACACATAAAAACGTTTTTTCATGGCAGTTAATTTTATGTCACGCAGCTATTAAACATTGAGTCACCAGTGACATAAAACTCATTATATAGCTTTTTGACAAATATGTGCAATTTACAGAGCAGATTACATTAATTCTTGACATAATTTCTTGCATAATTATCATCTTAATTTGGCAGCTTCTGGTCTATGGCCATAGAAGTAGGACTGTTCACAGACTGAAATACCTATTGGGGGATCTTATCTTACATGCAAGTGCAGTTTGTTAGAAGCCACCTAATTTTTTTTCCATTGTTCTTCTTAATGTTCATTTAAAGACATACAACTAATGCAGTTATTCCTTTTCATTGTACAGGCTGCTGATTTCATTTAGTGATGTGACATGCTGAAGGCACCTGGCTGGTGAAAGGAACCACGGTAAGCAACGTCAGACAGCAACCCCATTCTTCTTGCCTGAATTAGAGATCATGACCCTGAATGTGTTCCTGGGCCTTATCTCCTCCTATTCTTTTCATTGTGTCCTGCTCTTTTAGAGTGGCTCAATGTACATGGTCAAAGTCCTCAGTGGACTTTGTAAGAGGTGACATTTATTCATTTCCAAGGCCAGGGCTGTGTGCATAAACAAACACTAAAACCCCAAATCACTCCTTGGGTACCTAAATTATGGGAGAAACACCCTCAATATACTCAGCTAGGCTGTTCATGTCGTATGTTAAGTCATCTGTGATGTGATCAGCATGGTTTGCTTCAAATATCTCTACTTTTGTTTTAAAGATTTGACATAAAAAGGTAAAATGCCCACTCAAAAATATATGATCTAGAGATCCATTTTCTTTAACTGTTTCATTGTAGTAAAATGGTTGTGTGACACCCCAGACCCCCCCCCCCCAAAAAAAAGATTAAGTTAATTACATATTAATTTGTCTTAAAACAGAAAGACTTTACTCAAGTAAAATGTTGGCTTTGGCTTATTTGGCTTATTATAGATGCGTTCTTCTGCAAAAAATAATGTTCATAATTATTTTGTTTCCATACAATGCACAAGGTACAGAATACTACAGTAAAAGACCCAATGTTTATTACTGTAAGTGTGAAAAAGGAGCACCGGTGAGACAGAAAATGATCCCACAGGAGAAAAGGCTCATACTTGCAACCTAAAGAATAATCTATTTTCCAGTCACTGAAATGAAGTAACGGGAGTCAAACAATTTAATTGCTTTACCTTTCATTTAAAAAACAATTATTTACAGTTTTATAAAACTTTTTTTATTTTTAACTTTCTCTTTAATTTTTTTGAGCATTTCGGCATCTTAATAGATGCAGTTTTTCATAGTATCTTCATCTGAGTTGATTGTGGTTTCACAGCTTTATTTATTTATTTATTTATTTATTGCTATTATTATCAGCATGCTATTTCAACCCTCAAAAAAAACATCATGGCTGTGTGTGCTTGTATTAGATGAATATTTTTAGGAGCTGTGATTATTCACATGCATTGGATGTATTCTGTCAGCACTCTCATGTCACTTTTTATGTCTGCCGAACCCTATCTCTGAATCACTAATGAATTCCACTGCCGAATCTGGGTTCAGTGGATTGTACGTGGAAATTATTCATATTGGAATCATAGATTTCATTGTTTGAAAAGTCAACATACAAAGTAGATACGTCAGAAAACTAACTGCATATTGTGAAAATAATTTCTAAAAATATTGCTTTGACAGATTTTATTTAATTTGTCCAAATAATTTCATTTCTATTCACCTATTCATTTGGATCGTATTGAGTATCATACATTTTCTTGTTACATCAAGCAAATATACTTTATCCACCTAAAAGAACAAGGCCATCAATATCCTTTTACGATATCTACAGAAATCATTGTTTTTCCAAGTCCATCTACAGTCTTTACACATAAATGCAACAATCCTTTTAAACTCTTAAAATTTATTAGAGGGGGTGTTCAGAAGTAAAACAAACAGATATAACGATGCAGATTTGGGAGATCATCCTCGCCAGGCAAAATATGCAACATTATCTCACATGAAAGAAAAGCAATTTGGAAAATAGAAGAGCGTCTGAATCAACATGTTTTAAAGAGAGATTTGAAAAGTAGGACAGGAGCAGCATTGCTGATGTCCCATGGCGAAGCTCTCTGCAGTCATGGGAAATAATAAGCAAAGAGCCCCGCTCACCCGGGGGAAGCGATTTTCAAAGCTTAATTCTGTTGAGAAAAATCTCCATACATAATAATCTGGAGTTTATATATAAAAAGGTATATTTACATAAACTTGTTGCAGCAGAGCAAAACAGACCAGAAATGTCTGCTAAAAATGGGTCCAGCTTAATGCTTTCATCTTGAAATGGAACACAATTACTGTGTATTTAGCACAATTAGGACACATGCATAATCACGTGTTGACATAATTTTACCTCCAATACATTTCCATCTTGAGCTTAAGCTTCGGTTTATCCAAAATCAAACGTTGGAGATATCGTGGTGCTTTAGCCTCTTCGCTGGAAAAGCTTGACCTAATGTGACTTATGAACCTTTGGCTTAAATGTCATTAATGCGTGGGGTGACCATGGTGATCATGGTTATAGAATCCTGTATTATTTGACCTCAGAGGAGGAAAAAATAAAAAGAAAACACATCGCAGTTCCATCAAAGTTTACACAGTTCATTATTAATATCTTTGCTTAGGCAAGGCTTATGCATCAAAATGTGAGCATTCAATTTTAAACCATTGTACAATTGTAGATTTACTGAAGGAATAGAAGTTAAATAAGCTTCTCAATTGTGCAATAGCAGTTGTCCTGGGACTCCCCATACAAACATTTGGTCACAAACCCAATTCCTTATCTGCCACACCACCTGCTGATGATGAAGCACAATCCAAGTGCAGGGCTGGGAGATCCCAATATGGGCAGGTTGGAGGCAAGCTGTGTGGGTGCATGTGGAACAAAAGATTTTTTGGCCTGTGACCCATATTCGATTTAGTCATGCTGTCAAATGGCTCTCACTGCTTGAATTTTCATGCGTCCGCTAGTTAACATTTCAAACCGTCTGGTTAACCAAATGTATGTTCCTAAGTGATCTGACCAAACAATTTGAAACACTGAAATATTAAGAAAGGTTTAGCTTATTTCCAAAATTCATAGTGAAATTGTCTTAGTAAAAACCTTCCATAACCTGACAAGGTTTTCACTGTATAACACCACAGCTGCCCCATGAGAGAACACTAAGAAGGCCTGATGCTTGATGCATGGCTTTCCAAACAACAGTATAAACCACTGTAAGGTCTACATTGACTAAATATGACACTGAGAGCTTCTCTGTAGCTTCTTCCCCACAGATCTGCTTGTCTTCTTGTAGGCTTCTGCTTTGTAACATGGCACAGGTGTCTGAAAGCTTCAGCGGGTACAAGTAATTGTTCCTGCAACTGCAGGAAGAACAGCAATTTGTTGAGATTGCCATCCTGTTTGATGCGGCAGATGTCTCCCCAGGCTGGCAGGCACATCTATTGACCTGCAGTTCTAAAACAGCTGGTATCTGATGGAGACGTCTGCCGGAAGACCATTGTATGTGAAAGAGTGAGGAGAAGCAGGCTGGAGTGGGTGAACCACTGTACTCTTTCCTCACTTGTCTTGATGTACCTGCAAAAAACATTATCCTCCATACTTGCTGTCCCCTGTCATGGAGGGGAAAAAAGACAGGCTCATTCTCCAGTTTTCCTCATATGCAACCCAATACAGAAAGCCAGCATTCAGGTTGCTGTTTGTTTTGTCACCCCTTCTTACAATACTCCCCATCTACTTAAAATATGAGATGACTGTTGTTGAGATAACAGGGCTCAAAATGTATATTTGGGTGGCAACCATCTACTGAGTGGTTTTAGCTTAGTGGCACGGGGCTTGGCAAAAATAAAACTTTTTTTCCTCAGTTGTCATATCACAAAAAAAAGAAATCATGAAAGGCATCTGAATTTTGTAACACAGAAGTATTGGTTTGGTTGTCTGGAAATAAAAATGATTTTATGTGACAACTAGTTTCCATTTTATATCTCATTATCTCAACGGGTTAACTTTTTTGCATTCATTATTCACATTTGCCATTATTTCCCTTGGCCACTCAACAAAAGTACACAGCAGGATGTGTCTCAGTGTGTAACTTGATGCCAGAAATGTCCTGTTACCACTTATTTTCTGGCACTGTAAGGTGGTACTTTAGCCCAAAGGACAGCAGCAGCACTGCTGAGATTTTAAGGTCTCATTTCTGTAAAAATAAACAAGTGGGAAAAGGGTTGCTGCCTGTGTCAGGATGGTGGCCCTGTCTGTGTCACAGTGTTTGTCACTATATTGCTCTGGAGCTAATTGCCATGGCTGGCTGTGCCAAGTGCTGGCCAAGGTCCCCTTTCAGAAGGCCAGAGAGTGGTGTTCTTACAGCCAGTGCACCATCTATTGACTGACCTCCAACCCCAGTGGGACAACATGTGGGACAGTAAAACCAAAAACACTGTTAAATCCAAGCAGCTGATCTTGTCCTGTTAATGAAATTTCTCCTGATAGCAAAATGCAGTGTTTGTCTTATATATACTGCTGCCAGTGAGGAAAACCTGCTATTTGAAAAGCACTGTACTATTCTTACATTATTGCTTCCTTCATACAAAGAAAAAATGTAATGAGAGAGAAGGATTTCAACAGTTTAAAGTTCTGGTAAAGGAAAACCTAAATAGCTACATGAGGAAATTCTTTTGAATATTAAATACCAAAACAGAAAACCAAAATATCCCCTCACATAACAGAATATATGTAGATACATGAGTTACTAAAGTGCTGCAGGAAAATGTATAGTATATAAAATGCAGATGCAAATATATATAACACCAGCAGAGATTAGACAAATATGACTATGAAAATGAATTTGCCTGTAGCCGTGTCTTGTAATAATGTGAACCAAAGGCCAATGACATGAAAATGTTCTCCTGTGAAATAATTCCATGCTGAAGGTGGTGCTGGTAGTTACTGCATATGCCATTCAGGAGTTAAAACAAGACTCTTTATCTTTTTCTTTTCAACACCCTAAACTGGACACGCATCGTATCATGTTTAGACAGGAAGACTATGGCCTTTTTTCGGCGTATGAAAGGCTTTGAAGTAACTTATTAAGGAAGCTTCAGAGAGGAAGGGCACCCTGCTGCACAGAATTGGATTCCTCAGGCATGAAAAAAGAAAACTAACTCAAGTACAAATAAGTCTCTCCATTCATTGGCCCGGCGACATCTTCCCGGCAACGGTGATCGTGTTGGGGGGGGGGGGGCACTGGTGCTGCCGTTCTGTTCTACTCTACACCTCAAGATTGCCTTGAACTAGAGGAATAGCCTGCTTGTTCTTCATCCTGGCTGCCTGCAGAGATGTACAAAGGGGGGCCTCACACAGCAGGATGAGCCAGTCTGATGCAGCCCACAATATTCTCGCACCCTTAAATGTGCTCCACAATATCTCAGAGTAACAGACAAGGATCGGATCCATTATAGAAGCCGGGAATGTTAATTACAGCAGGGAGTCACATCAGGGATCAGGTTCCTCCACAGTGATGTTTTAGCATTTCAGTGTTGAGGAAGCAGGCACATTGGGGCTATCAAGGGTTAACATCACTCAAAATGCCCTCCATATCTACTTTTTTCCGTTATGCTAGCCAGATACAGAATGGATCATAATTTTCTGAAGGATATTTTGAAATCAAACTTTGGCTCAATAAAAGATGTGATTTTATAGTTTTGCCAAGTTTGCTGGTTACCACAAGTGAAAATGTGCTTGGAACACATTCTGTGCATATTTCATCTGTTGTAGCACAGCTAAAACACCTAAATGGTAGCAAAACAACAAGCATGAAATATCATTTGGTGTAAAGGGTTGTAATCTAAAAAAAAACAAATTTTATACATACAGATAACTTTACTGGACAATGAAATAGGCTGCAGGTCTTCTGATAGGTGTCACAGGTAATTGGACAACATTCTAGTAATGTGGTCATGCTTACAGATTTATATACTTAGAATATCTTTCAGTGTAAAGATGACTACAATCACAAGCAGCAAAAAAAAATTACATCAATGTATTAACAATGCATTTTCATTGTCAAAAAAGAAAGCTTTATTGATGCCTTAATCTTTTTGTGTTTTTTTTTTTGTAGTTTACATACAATAACACCGAAGCAATGTAGAAAAAAAAGTGCCCAGCCAAAAAAAGATTGTTTTTACAGAGAAGTTTTTGAAGTATTTTAAGCTCGAAAAACATTGTTTTTTTATGTATAAATTGCTCAAACTAATGCATGGCATTAACAGCTAAATTTAAGTCAGCACTGAAAGCCTTATACCCTACATAACAGAAAACAAATTGACTAAACAGAAATTAGCATTTTTTAAAACCTGTAGAATATGCTTGCAGCTGTAGCTTCTGTTTTTGAAAGTATAAAGTGTTTACCACATAAAATTCTCTTAAGACCCTAATGAACAACAAAATAACTTAACTAAAAACACTAATAATGTTGTTTATTCCTTACTAGATAGAACTAATTTTTATTATTATTAGTATGCGGTCTGTTAAAATAAAAATATGTAAGTCAAATAAGAGGGTATTGTGGTAGGTACACTGGATGGAAAAAGTATGCTTCACAGATCATATCTTGGCAAGGTGAAAATGGGTAACTTTTTTCTTTAACCTTTGGGAAGTTCTGATGACACATAAAGAGCCAAAGGAATTTATTAAAACACATCATTAAGTGAGGGAAAAGAAACGGATACTGGGTGCAATATTTACAAAGCACATCATAGTTCACATGTGACATTAGTAACTACACCATTGGTATCCATCCACACCACCATCTTCTAAAAGAGCAAACAAAGCGTTTAAATGGCCTTCCAAGAAGGATTTTAAAAAAATTAAACCAGAGAACTATCGCAGTATGACATAAAGATGTAGTCAACAAAGTGAGTTTATCCACTAGCTAACTTAGCTTTCTAGGGTTGGCGCCAATGAGCTTTCCAGAGACATTTAACTATGGCACACCAGCTCTGTCACGGTGTACAACCCCACCCCCAAATATTAAAAAAAATTTTACTTTGTCAGATTATTAGGTGCACCATCACCTTCACACAAGGTGTACATTCAAATGTCATATATCCCGTGATTGCAGAATGTGGTTTAAATCAATCAGACCAGCATTTATAGTATCAGGTTAGTATTCAAATTAATGTTAAAATAGGCAAGACTAGTGACCTAGTGACTTTGAACATGGCACATAGTTAGACTTAGACATACTGGTTCTAACATCTTTCAAATAGCTATTCTCCTGGGCTTTTCACGTATAATCATTTCAAGGGTTTAATGAAAATGATTTGAAAAGCAAAAAAATACCCCTGATAAGTGATCCTGTGAATGGAAAACAGTTTGTGGATGAGAGCGATCAACTGAGAATGGTGAGAATTGTACAAGCAAACAGATGTGGCTCAACCAGGCAAATCACATCCAAATTGCATCTCAGAACGCAGAACTTATCAAACTTCATCTCGAATGGGCTACAAGAGCCGAAACAATGTTGGGTGTCGACGAAGGTTGGTGAGGAAAAGGAAAGCACATCTCCAGTGGGCACACAAGCATCAAAAATGGACTGTTGAAAAGTGGAGAAAGTTTCCTGACTACCTGAATCCAGGTTTCATTCTCATCATGCTGCAGGATGCTGGAAGTATCACAATTTGGCACAAGCAACACGAGTCCAGGAAGCCATCCTGTTTGGTTTCAACGGTACAGGTCAAAGGTGGTAGCAGTGAGATGGTGCAGGGAATGTTTCTAAGGCCCCTGATACCCACTGAAGAATGTCTGAGTGGTATGAAGTATTTCACCATTGTTGCTGACACAGTTCATCCCTCCATTGCTATGTATGCCTCCAGCATCATACACCATGTCACAAAGCATGTATTGTCACTGGATCTGCAGCCTTCCAATTTGCAGCAACTACACAATGCAATGTATGGCGCAACATTCCTGTACAACTCATCCAGTATCTTGTAAAATCCTAACCAAAATGAATTCATGCTGAAGGCCAATGAAACAACACATTACTAGATATATGTTCCCAATTAACTGCAAGCTCGGTGTACATTTTACAACATTTAACAGGATTTCGAAAGTAAAAATAAATTAGTAGAAATGTCAGTCAGCCGGTTGAACTTGTTCATGCTTTTTCTTATATCTTGTAGGACTTTTTCCAAGTTAAGCAGTTAAAGGTTTCATCAGAGCAAGTGCTCTAACTTGACTGTGGCTGATGATTCATGTTTGATGGACAAATGTTAGATTTCACATCACGTCCAAGTAATTTTCTATTACTCTGCTAATGGTCTCAGTATTTATTTTTGGCAAATGAATTCTCACATAATGAATACTGTGTAATAATTGCTCCTATTAGGGATTCTGGGAGAACATATGCAGGTGGAATCAAGCCATCTGTTGGGGTGATGGAAACAATGAGTGTCCCGCATGCACAGTGCATGTTCAGGTGCTCCCATTTTGACACTGGTAAACTGTTTACCCTTCTTCAACACTGGCAGTCTTTGGAATTTGTCTCTTCACAATATTCTGTTAAGCAATGTACTAATTCTTTTTAAGGGAAAAAAAATCTTCTGATGTCAGTTAATTCAATGAATAAGCGGAATGCTTTGGTAAGGATGTGAAATGTGAAGTTTGTAAACAGGAAAAAAGTGCGTTACCTATGAATGTTTATGTCCCCCAGATTATGGTCAAGCTGGACACTCTGTGATCCTTGTGAAGGCATCTACTAAAGCAAATCTCCACATTGCAAAAAAATCTGAGATAACAAATCTCATCTTGACAGCACCCAGTGTCTCATGAGGAAAACACATGGAAATAAGTTTTTTTTTTTTCCCTCAAGGTTGCACCAGTGTTATGAAGTGTTGGTCTTGTATTCAGCAGGCTGAAGTTTGCACAGCAGGAAGCATCACTATTTTGTTTTGTAGTTAAAAACAGGGGATTAAATCCATCACCACACCCCAGCACTCGTGAGGGCAAAGCTAAGTAGATACAGTGCTGCTTCACAGAGTAGCAACAGCCTGTAAGCTTATTGTTTCCCTAAGCCAACTCATGCAGGAAAAGTGATATGTTTAATTTATACTTTTATTTAAAACCTGAATAAAGCTGAACTAATTCTTATGACGTCACGGTCATTGTCAGTCTAGCTTCCTGTGTCTGTTCAGCAAAAGATTCACTAAATAAGTTCTTAAAGACTTTTACATAGAAACTTTTATTTCATTTTTTAAGTAGTCTATATTGCCTTGATGTATTCTTTTTGCCTTATTTTTCCTCTTTTATTAATTGTTCTTGTTTTTTTCATTGTAAAGGTGCGCTATATACATTTAGAAGTTTGTTAGGGATCCTTAAAAAATCCCAAATATATAATATTTTAAACCATGTTTCTCTTTGGAATAACCACTGCATCACTAGACAGCCATGGCTCTCCACTGGATGATTTTAATAAGTCAATAGCGGCAGCTCCACTGTCAACTGTATCAGCTGCCAAAAGCCATAATTACCCAGAGTAAAAGGTTGTATTCAACTCATAATTGATTTGTACCTGCTACATTAACCACCATTGATCTAGGAGTAAAGCTCAAGTGAGTCTTCTTATTGAATTGTAAAAGAACTGGGAAGTGCAACAAGTGCCAAGTACCATTTAGGAACTCGGGGTTATACGAGGATATTTTATTTCGGTTTATAAAGGCAACTGACAGAATTTAATAAAAAAGAAAAGACATAAAATATGAAGAAAAAATGTATATTTTTTACATTTACGTAATGTTTTAAAATAACTGTAATAGCAGCAAGACATTGAAAATACACGTTGTTATTTAATTATAAAGCCATTTCAAGTTAAGGAGCACCTAAAGCAAAATCATGTTCCAGGGAGTGATTTGTCAGTAAAAAAAAAACAATAAAAGTAGATAAAATTAAAAAAAAACAAAAATCTTGCATTAGTATATAGTACACTATACATACCTGGTCAATGTGTTACTGTGTAAACTGTTAAATAATTAATTATAGCATGTCATTTTACATGGGTGGAATCTTCTTTTAGACTCAGAAGTAAGTTGAGTGAAAGTTAAACATATCACAGGTTTTTAACTTGTAAGACCTTTATAACGTTTGTATCTCTAGTCTGAAGGTGTTACAGAGCAACCTTCCGATTAATCAGTTTTTTGTCCTCTTTATGTGAACTGGTGGGTGGTGCTATGCAGGCAATGGGTGGGGTTACCATGATGTATAACTCCCCATTGTCCCCACCTGGCCCTAAATGGGCTGAATGAGGATCAGGTGCGACCAGGTGCCCTAATAAGGGACCATATTTAAGCTCCTGCTCTGATGACTGGGGAAGCTGGGAGTTTAGGAGCAGTTGTGCTGTGTCAAAATTAGGAGCCCCCTGGGGCTGAAGATGGTGTCTGAGCATAGCTATTTTTGGTGTTGCTAACCTCAGTTGGGGATCTGTGGAAAGTTAATTATTCAAGATTGTACTGCTTGTGTTTTTTCTTTTTCTGTTTTAGAAGTAATTGGCAGTGTGGCTAAAGTATTGTTTTGTCGTGTGTGGTGCTGGCTGAGCTGATCCTTGTTAGCTGTTGCCATATATCTTGCATGACAAAACAATAATGTATTTCAAATAAACTGATGGTTTTAGGTGGTTTCAGTTGGCATATCAAATGGCGGTGGGGGGTCAATGGTTTGTGTCGTCAACTGGAATGTTAAGATCCTTTCTGGACCAATGAAAAGAGCTAGGATTTTTGCTTATCTGAAAAAAGAAAGGAAGTAGCATTCTTATAGGAGATATCTCTGTGGAACAGACCATAGCTGGCTCTAAATTTTTCAAATTTTAACACTAAATCAGGAGGCACTGCAATAATAATAATGAATTAAAAATAGATTATAATGAATCTAGAGTCTGAGACCACTGAGATAAATTTGTTGTTGTAATTGGCTCCATATTGCAGTTATTCTTGTCAGTGTTTATGCTGTGACTTGGGTTTTATAAATAAGGTTGTTCAGTTTCTGCCTGGTTTAAACACACATTGTATAATCTTTAGAGGTGATCTGAACTTATAGACCCACTTTTAGACTGCTCAAGCACATCACATCCAAAATAGCTCAAGCTCTATCCTCATTCATGACCCAAGCTGGCTGTGTAGACCCCTGGTGCCCCCCAGCACCAAAGTGCTTTCCTGCTTTTTCTCACCCCCATTCACAAATAGACTTTTTGTCATAGAAAAATTTTCCTTTCAGTTAAGAACATTGAGTTTTCAAACATTTAGGAATAGGCTCATAATCCTCTGATACTTAACTTTTTGTTTATGCTCAATTACACATTGCAGCCCCCCTTTGAAGATAAGTTTTTGTACCTTAATGTCTAATGTATCTGATAATTTCTACATAACTAATAAATTGTATTTGCTGTCACTGTTTATGCTGTGGGAGCAAAAGTCATTGTCAGGGGAGAAATTATATCATACACTATCATTTAATAAAACCAAAAGCAAAAAGACCTCATTGATTCTGTAATGAAATTAGATCATCCATATGCTGTATCTCTCTTACCAGAGTTGTACAAGAAAAAGCTGGATCTTCAAACTCAATATGTTCTACTGTGAGCAAAGTAGAACAGTGCCTGCTTCAAATGCATGGTTATATGTATGAACATGGTGAAAAGTTAGGTCTACCTTGGTTAAAATGTAAATCTGCATCTCTCAACTTTACTCAGAAATTCATAAGCATGTAATAAATCTGACTGATATTATTCAGATTCGTATTCTTCTGAATTCCCTAAAGATAAATCGCCTATGTTGGAATTCTTATAAAATGTAGATGTCCCCAAAACAGACTCTGAAGTGAGGGATGATCTGGATAAACTATTACAGATTCAACAGGTTCTACATTCAATTGTAGCAATGCAAAGTAACAAGGCCCCTCAAACAGATTATCAATTGAATATATATTTTTTTTAAATTTCAGGTAAATTGCCCCCACTTCTCCTTGAGATGTTTAAAAGCTCTCAAAGTCAGGGGTCCTTGACACAAACCCTAACTGAGGATTCTGTTTATACTTGTACTAAAACTGAAAAGCTGCATTGGAATGTATTTCATACATACCTATCTCCCTTTTAAATGCTGATTTCAAATATGAACTAAAATTCTTGCCTCCATCATGACATATAATCTCTTAAACTCAGACAGGATTTGTTCAGAGTTGCCTATTTGTAGATTGCTATGAATCTTACATTCCTCCATTCCTGTGGACATCCCAGAAATTATTGTCTCCTTAGATGCAGAGGCATTTGATAGAATTGAATTGGAATATTTTGTATTTGCAACACTGGAAACATTTAGTTTTGGATCAAAATTTATTGCATGGATTTGTCTATTATATTTTCCCCAATAGCATCAGCGGTCACAAATAATATACACTGACAATTTTTTCCCTTTGACAAGGGGTACTAGGTAAGGGTTCTGCTCAGTCCTCTTTTGTTTTGCTCTAGCTATAAAACCTCTATCTATAAAACAAATCTACACAATCAATCTCTGGAATTTATGGAAGGGTTTTGAGTATAAAATACCTTTATATGGTGATGATTTATTATTATACATATCTGATCCTACTTTGTATGCTCAAGATGTAGTGTAATGTATCTCAGGGTATAAACTAAACCTTTCTAAAAGTGAATACTTTCCTGTTAACTAGCCTACTCATCAAAGTGCACTTATACCCTTTTCTACATCTAGATCGGGGTTAACATACTTGGGGATCAATATAACATCTACCTGGTCTAGTTTCTATGAAAAGAATTTTGTATTGGTGGATGAAAAGCTTATATTGGACTTTCAGAATTGGAACACTTTACATGTGTCTTTCGCAGGTAGAATTAATTGTGTTAAAATGAATGTGTTCCCAACGCGTTCCCAACCCCAATGGGTTTCTTTACCTATTCCAGGGCCTCCCCATTTTCATGTCAAAGTCCTTCTTATAATCAATAGAAAAGTTGATATCATTCTTGTGAGCTGAAAGAGGTCCTAGAATACGTAAAGAGTTCCTTCTACGGCAAAAATCCCAGGGAGGTTTTGTGCTTCCAAATCTAATGTAGTACTATTTGTTAGGCCGCAAGCATCAAAAAAATTGTATCAACTTCTCTCCATGTATTACTAACTGTCAGACTTTGCTGCCTAACAATTCACCTCGTGACTAACTATTGTTAGTACTTTCGGGATTTGAGCAGAGAGTTTTGAATTAACAATTTTTTTTCCTAGATGGCCCAACTTGTAATAACCATTTGTTTCCGCCAGTGAAACTCTACTCTGTGTTTGTGAGGTGGTAGGAGCTTAGCATTAGTACAATTAAGGATCTTTACATTGACAAGACTTTTGCCAGATTTATTGCCCTCACCATTAAACAGAAACTCCCAAACCCCAATCTCTGCCGCTTTTTCGAATTCGTAATTTTATAATAATAAACGAAATCCCTGCACACCATAAAGGTCTGATCACAAGAATTTACAATGTTAGTATATCCCTCAGAAATGTGACATTGGATAAGATTCAGGCTGAGTGGTTGGAAGAGCCTGGGTACCTGATGGAACTTGGGACATGCCCTAGGTGGAATTAACCAGACAACCTCTTGTGTTAGACTGGTTTTGATACAGTTTGAAGTCCTCCATCATACTCACTATAGTAACAATAAATAAGTTAGAATATATCTGAAAATCATTTAAATTTATAACTGATGACATTGCAAGGGCTCACTTGACACATATGTTTTGGTTGTGTCTCAGATTGTCAGTATTTTTGACTTTTTTATTTAAGTTTCTGTGAGAAGCATTTGATGAAGAAATGCAGCCCAATTTTGCAATGGCTATTTTTGGGGTCTCAGGAAATTAAGGTTCCAATGTCAACATCATAAAAGATGCCTTCTAATTTGCCTCTTTTCTGGTATGGACAATAATCTTGTTAGAATGGAAATCACCAAACTCACGAAAAGATTTATTTTGACTCAGACACCTTGTGCTGTTCCTTAAATTAGAAAAGATTAAGTATCCTTTTAGAGGGTCGACTAAAAAAATAATAAAACCTGGGGCCCTATGCTATCCTACTTTGAAAACTTGCAAAACCTTCCATCAGTTTAAACAAGACCTGTTGTTTTCCGATTTTTTGATAGAATTTATCTTTTGTCGTCACAGCACTGTACCTTTTTTGAGTTTGTGTTTGTTTGGATTTTAGGTTGTTAGAAAAATATGAGAAATATCTGCTCTACAAAATATGTATATTTTGTGCTATTTCCTAATAAAAAAATTAATGCAAAGTTATAACTCTCAAAATGGAGAACTTAATTTAAAAAAAGTAATATGAAATAACACACTTTGATGACTACTATAACTCTGCCGATCGGCCTTAAGCGGTGCAGTGGAAAAAGCCAGAGCTCATAGTTCCTGACTAAATCTTATACTTCTAGCAGCATTGTTGGCACTCTTGCATTTTAGGTATACCTTATGTAATATAACCTGAAAGAAGTCGACAGTGAAACAGCTTTTCTCTATATACACCTATTTGTTTGATACATAACAGCACATACACAATAATACAATAAAAAAACAATAACAATTCAGAAGGGACGTGTGCAGAAATGGTATCAAAAACTGAAAAGTTGCTACGACACAATTGTTTGCATCCATTTGAACAATTAAAATGTGTTTGATTAGAATAACTAGAAACAATGTGGGGCTGCTTTGCTGCTTCAGGTACTAGAGTTCTTAATTAACAAAAATATGTACTTTGTTGACATTTTACAAAGTTTGAGCCACATTAAATTTAAAAGTAATTAAAAATGATGCAATAAAAACCTGTTGTCTTTGGAAATTCTCATTTAAAGTGCACTGCTGATTGATTTTCGTATGTAAATGCATGCAGTGTTTGCCATATTGTCACTTATCTCCAGCAGTAGGCAACACCAGAAGTGAGCACTGTGGAAGCCTGAGGAATTTATCTGGTCTCAGACCGACACTTTTTGGGTGTGTTTTATTTTTTTGTGACACGGAAATTCAGGTGACATTTTCAAAGTAAACAGTGGAAGAAAATATAATAAAATATAAATAAACTAAAATAAACTTATATCGTCAAATGTTTGTAACATGAAGAGCCAGTGTAAAAAGTTTTTAGGTAAGTGTATCACTTTCTTTTTTTTCTGAAGTTCACGTGTGTGGGGGGGGGGGGGGGGG
>UFQX01000707.1:17500-185163 GCA_900497675.1 Arapaima gigas | reverse complement strand
GGGGGGGGGGGGGGGGGGGGGGGGGGGATGAAGAGAAACAATACTTTTTCCTAGAAGTAACTCTGATTCCATCCCACTTTATTCGATTTTTAAACTCCTAAATTGTATGGCAGGTGTTGGGAATTTGGGCTCTCTTCTTTTTCTGAACGATACCCAAAATATGTGGGCAGTGCTGTAACTTACACAAGGCACTTAAGGGATCCTCGCCATTGGCTTGCCTCCAGCCAAACTACATCCTTCCAGTTTTCACAATTTATTAAAATATGCATCAAGGTGACACCATATTACCAGTTGACTGTGTCTGTGTGCTCAGGATGACATTGCTGCTGATTGTTGCTATGTAGTGTTGTTGCCATGCAGTGCTTTCTCTAGGTTTAGGTTTACAGCAGCTTCAGCAGTACTCCCTTGCTGATGCTTTTTCCTCATTTTGCCCCAAATCATTTCTCATTAGTTCTTTTCCAAAGCAAAGCAAACACTTGTGCATGTGAACTAGTTGAACCAGGTACACCTATTGTTGGCAAGGCTGCTGCAAACAAATTGAAGCCTCTCGCACCACTGATCAAGCTTGCATCCCATTATACATGGGAAGAAATCAGGAATGCTTGAGCATTCCATTTCCTGGTGTTCCAGTATTCTCTTGACGACAAGCTGGTACAAATGAGACTCATTGTCATGCATATTTCCATTAATTAAAAAAGGAACTTCTGCATTAAACTGTGGTGTGGTGGATGAGAAGTTTTGATGGATCGTGCTTTACAGTGTTACTACAGCACACTTGTGTTAGTGCACTCGGGGAAGATTGATGGTCGCTGGCGAATGGCAAAGGACTCCTGCCGTGTCCCCTTCTGCTCCACCATCTGAATCTGCACGTTTCTCGTTAATTGATCGCTGTGTAATATTATATATTTTTGTCCCTCAACGGAAACATGACCGCTTGCTGGCACCTGTGCGGAGCTTTTGTGGAACCGCACAGCATTACTGATTATTGCCCTGAGAGGGATTTGTGTTGTGAGAGCTAAATGGTGCTGCAGTAGTTCCAGCAGTTAGCATGGAAAACTTCTGCAGGAAACTGAGGGAGGCATTTAATCAAATCCTTATTTTTAACCCGGTCATGAAAGGCAGAGATAAAGCAATGATCTGCACGTGCTGTACAAATGACTCATTTAATAACATGCAAGATATGACAAAAAAACAACTGTTGTATCTCATTGTTTTCAACCGATAGCGATGAGAGCAGTCTAAGATCCCCACGATGCCTCCCATAAACCCCCCCTCCCAGCTCACCCTCTCCAGTCCCTACCACCTTGCACTTTCTCAAGTCCAGGCTGAAACAAGTCAGACATTTTATTGCCTTTTAATCCTCTCATAAGACAGCCACACACATCTCGAAAGGTGAGTTGTGCACATGCTCTGGCAAAAAAAGCATATAGTGCTGAACATACATTAATCCCACTGGATGCCTCCATAGATACTGTGGTTAACATTTTTCAGTTCCACAAATCCAATTTAGGGCAGTTCACACTTTTTATTGTTTTTATGCTGTTACACAGGACTGTGACACATCACAAAAAGCGAGTTGTGAGCAGCCCACACATGGTACTGAACACACATTAGTCCTGAGTAATGGTCCTCGCATTGGTGCCTGGCTGGCTCCCTGGGCTGGGGTTCAAATGTACAGGCTGGCTGGAACAAAGCCCTGGCTACAACTAGAAGATGTGTCTGGCCTCCATAATGATATGCTTTATAGCTTCCATTCGTGTCGCCATGTCAGCCTTAGTACTGCAAGTCTGACTTACTGAAAGTTTGAAAGTTTTTTCTGCCAGCAACACAGGACTACACTGTCAGATAACTACACTGTCTTTTAACATCTGTATCAGCTACATCACAAACAGACAAATAAAAACTTTCCCAGAAAAGAGTAAAAGAGGTCAGATGTTTGCAGTTAATTCAGCGATAGCAGGCAATTATAGCCACTGAAGATCAACCATTGTCTGACACATATTTTTGGTAAAGGTTACATTTATATTCTTATTAATGCACAATTAGATGAAAATACATTCTGTCTAGTTTGCTGCATTTGGCATTATCAAACTTTCACAACATTACATCATAACATGTCACTAAATTTCACAGTTAGAAGCCAGCTTTCATGCTGTTAAGGTAAACAGAGAAGTAACTGCTTATGAGAGTAAAAACTGCCACAGTCCACTTATTCAGTTACATTAAAACTGCAGGTGCTTGTATGAACTGTAGATCAAAGTCATAGTTTTACCGTGTTTCTGGGACATGAATAAAGTATCTTTTTTCAAATTTTTGTATAGTTAGATTAAAGTCTTCCTTGCATTGGGGCATCTAAGCCCGATTTATGTCTTCTGCTATTCTTTTTTCAGAGTTAAAGTAGAACAGCCCTTTTCCGTCATTATTATTAATTCCTCTTATTAATATTGCTAATGTATTTTTATATTCCCAATACCTCATGAATTATTGTAGTCAACTCTGCAAATCTGGAATATTCAATTCAATTCAATTCAATTCAATTTTTGTAGCACACACTTGTCACACAGTGACAAAAAGAGTTGAATACAGTAATAGGTATATATTTGCCACCAGGAGCCACCGCTGATAGGATGGTTAGTATGACTAGCCATTTTTAACCTGTGCAATGCATGGGATGAACATAACATAGCCAGGTGTCATCACCATGATATTAAGTCTAAAATCCTCCAATTCACCACCCATGTATGAAGCTCTCATTACTATTCATTGAATGCAGTTTTGCTTAGGAGAAGCCAGAAGGTGAGGACTAAATTGCAACCTGTAAAACAAAGCTCAAGCTTCATGGTATGGATGCCAGGATTTAAACTACAGAAATGTCACATAGATCATGATTGCCAGAGACATCCCAACAAGGTGACTAATATAGAAGAAAATGTTCAGTGCAAATTTAAACTTCTCCTTCTTGGTGTCACAAAAGTGTGTAAAATGGCAACATATTTGGAAAGAAGTCAGTGTGCATTCCAGTTTAATGGATGGTGCTTTTTTAAGTATTTGCATTAATTTTTTTCACACCATGTCCCTGCAATGGATAGCAGCTATTTCAAGCTGGTTCACTCCTCCATTAGTTAATATCAAAGTAATGCCCTCTCTGAATAAAACATTACTCTGACATCAGCTTTTCGGAATAATATATCCAGACCCGTAAGGTCACTGCAACTAGAATGCCCCTTTCCCTATATGTAAGTGAAAAAAACCTGTAATGACCAAAACTTATGGAGTCAATGATATGTGTAATTTGACTAGCAAACAAAAGTCTATTGTCCATTGATCCCAGGATAGGCTTTGGGCTGCTGCAACCATGGGGTAATTAAGTGGTTAATGATGGATGGATGGATGATGAATGGAACTTTCCAAAAATTCTGTACTGATACTTTAATTTATGCAGTTTTTATTCAGTTTTTTGTTGTGAACAGTGGTATATACATAAAAGCCAAATATCAATAAAAGTGAAAAATTAAACATGCACTGACTGTTTACTGTAAACAGTATACTGACTGGCTGCTTATTTTGTACAATAAGGCCTTTTGTAGCAACAGCATTGGAGAGTTCTCTCTCAGCTTTATAAATCAATTCTATTGCCAGAATTATTCTAATTATAATGAGTTTATTGCGACTTATTGTTGACACCCGATCTTCAGATTGCACCATTGATTTTCTTTTGGTTTCAGGTCTTAATTGTGGCTGGAACTGCTTATGTTCAATGTCTTATTGATGAACTGTGCTACAATTATCTTCACTTTATCATCTCAGTAGCTTCCCATCCAAATGTTTGCATTGTACAGCTCCGTTTTGAACTCCATGCCAAAGTCTTTTCCATCCAGGGGTGGCACAATATACTTCACTACATGTCCCAAATCAACTTTTTATCAAATAATGCTGCTCTTGAGTAAGAGACATCTCAGAGGAATAAAATCACACTTGTATTCTTTAATTTGTATGTGTTTCAAACAGCACTGAGCATTGGAGAGCCTGACATTGGTTATCCTTTGGCATTAGCTTTGTGCTGCTTACAGCGGAAAAGACAAACATATGAACTTAGATAAAATGTTAATATGATACATAATTTATCTGCAAACTAACACAGCGGACCAAGTGAATTTCTAAAGCCACATACTGTACATTATTACTCTAATTTGTTGCTGTTGTCTACTGCTGGTAGTTTGGAGTAAGTTATTAGCTATTCTTAATGAACTAGATGCATCGTTCTTTTTGTTATTTACAGTATTATGCCAGCAATCTATTGAATACTGTATACTATTATGCAATGTTATATCTTTTGGTGAAAGACTCAACACAGTGCACTGCATGAACACATTTGTATTTTGTTTATGTTACTGCCACACAAGGCTGCTTTAAAAAAAACTCTTAAAAAGGGGAGATGGAGGTACAGCTCAGCTGGGGCCTCACAGCTCTTGGGCTGTTTGTTGGATATGGGGTTTGCATGTTGTCCCCATGTTTGCACCTGACAAAGATGAATGGAAGAAGGCAATAGCCTTACAACTCCCAGTTCATCCCTTGACTATAAAACCACACACGTGGTTGCTATGATTCAGCTCAGACTAAATGGCACATCCATCCTTCCCTTCACCCTATCGATTTAACTTTCAAGAAGTGTTTGACCTCCAGGTTGTTTTTGGCACCTTATGGCACGGCTATAGAGAAGTCTTGTTGAGGAAGAGTATCATTGCATGTGGTAAGAAACGGTGAAATTAACATACAGTATATTGCGCCAGTACGTTTAGAGTAGTGATTAAAAATGTGAAGGTTAGTTGCCCTTATAAATAAATACAGGACATACAAGAAAAGAGAAATCAGATCCTCTAAGCATTCAAAAGCTGTGAAGTATTTAAAGACTACTTCTCTTTATAAATGACATTTTTAATTTTTACTAAAACTATCTCTTAATCCATCAGTGTTTGCATTATAACCAGTTGTGTAATACAGGGTTATAGCGGTACAGAAGCAGGTAGGGATGCTAGTCCACTTCAGGACAATCAGTCTCACACACGCCCGCACGCACGCACATGGGAAGAACATGTGAACTACAACCTCCATCAAACCCACAGTTCAGCTACTGTGAAGCACAGGTGCTGCCCATTGTGCCTCTGTGTCAACTCTAATAATTGTCTCTCCTTGTATTAATTTCTTCTCACCTTGTGATGCCTCTGAGAGGGTGACAGCCAAATACCATTTCACTCATTTAAAGGAGAAAATTATTTGAAAAATATGCCATGGAAAACACTTCCTAACCATTGATGTTTAAAGGTTAGGACATGGCAAAGGTTATGAAAAACTAATTTAAATACTTAAGTATTTTTTGAAGTGTAACATATCTTTTTAGTTTCTGTATTAATGTCCTTTTTTGATCAAGACATGGAAATGTATCATTTCTTTTAAAAAGCTGTATTCTTTCCAGTCCTCAGATGTTAACAACAATTAATCTTCTGACAATGGGTCCTTTGATTCCCATTTATGATCATAAAAAGTATTTTTGGAGGTGAAATTGCTTCTGTAATTGGTGTTAGAAGTATCTGTGTTAATGACTTCTTAGGATGTGAGTCTTGCACATTTTTAGTCTGAGTCAACTTGGCACCAGGAATGCCTTCAGATTAGCAGATTATTACTGTATAGCTAAATAAAGTAACATTTATGAGGTGGACACTGCAGAGTTATGTTTTTCAATTCAAATTTCTCTCTATGAGCAAAATCTTGTCTTGTATTGAATGTGAATCAAAACTATTTTTGAAAAGAAGGGAAAATCAAATGTTGAGGACACTACAGAGACCTACTCAAATCACATTTGTTGCCATTTTGATATGAAATTCACAAATAAATTACTTTAAAAAATAAACCCATTGTGTTTAACACTGTACATTGAGTGTAATGAGCATATCCCTGTCACCTGCCTTTTCTTCATAGTGTACTATTTTTTTATCCAATAAAACACAGTGATGGACCAGATCACAATACATTCTATTATTTTGTTTATGTTACTGATGAATCTTGTTACTTATTAATCTTATTTTTCAAGGTTTTTTTTTAGATATGATTAAATAATGCATAATGCATATCCTGTATGATTCTAAATGATATAAATCCTATTTCCAGCTTATCAGCTTTATTTTTAAAATTGAACTCACATCACTATGAGTTGTATCAGTTTCAGGTTTTAAATGAAAAGGTAGAGAAGTTTTCTAAGCAAATCCAGTCTATTTTATTTTATATTTACTTTGCAATTTTTAACTTTGGTACTATATGTATTTATTGATGGAAACTCACATTTAAATGAATCGTTTGTACATTAAGGCTCTTTACTAGAATAATTCAGTTTACCAAAGTTGACCTGTTCAAGGCTACTGCAGAAGGCCAGGTAGAAGACCTTTAACCTGCAAATTTCATGTTATAAGGGTCTATTGTTGTCGCACAGCCTTCTGTCTGTCTGTGGTTCTTCAAATAAGAAACTTTTCACAGATGAAATCTGAGGGAACAATAATGCCTGCAATATGTGAACTAGTGGTTTATGTGTAGATGGTGATGGTGAAGACTATTCATTAAAAATAGTGTATAAAAAAACAGGTGCAATAGCATCTGCTCAGTTTATACATTTGCAATAAAATTATCAAGCTGACTTCCAATGAGTTACATATTCTGCTATACAAAACATAGTAGCTGATTTATTGATTTACCTGGGACTGCATGCCCCACAAAGATGTAGCAGCGGAAAATTAAAAAAGTAATGACACCAAAATGCTTTAACTATTGAATTAGCTGCATTTAGTACATAAGTATTGTTGGACAGGTGAGTGCCGCAGAGAGTGATAAAAGTCCTGGTTGCAGTCAAGGGGAAAGGGGAAATATATATTGTGACCCCTAAGCTGGAGGAAAGGCTCCATCAGATCCCAGGTATGGCAACATCAGTCTTAGTCCAGAAGAGTGCAATTCCAGGAATACCAAAAATACTGTATATATACTAATGTGTGCAGTACCATTTGTATGTATCATATATAATTTCTTATTAATTTTTACACTAACAGCAATATATGCACTGTCTATAGTGACGTGCACACGTTAATAACACATTATACATTACCACACTTAATTTTTCTTGCAAAAGACTCTTTTCTGCTCCTAGATTGCAATGGACATAAATTCTTGCTGGTTTTTGTTACTGCTTGCACGGGGCTTAGAAAGGTTGATTAAATGTCAAAAGATAACAAGCAGATCATAGGATTTTGCACGTACGACATAGTTCAAGTTAAATGGAAACTAAAATGTATCGATTCGTTCACATTAACAACTAGTTAGGTAAGCCTGAACTGGCCTGAGACCATTCCTGAAAATAGCCATGAATGCCATTCAATGCCATAAAACTGAGCATTCAGGAGAAGTACTGGCTGAAGAATCAGTTTACTGCTGCTGTTTCAACAGCTCATTTTTGCCGTCCTCCAACTGTGTAATGACACGCACAAAAATAATTTATGGTCTCACACATTCCATTTGCATGTGGCCATTACCACGGCCCACCCAAAGTGGTTAGGATGAGCAGGGCAATGCACTGTATGCTCAGCAACACAAACACTTTGTTGTAAAACCACAGACTGTGGCTCAGTGAGGCTGCAGCACATAAATCATGAAAGGAGGAATAAAGTGAGAGTGAGTAGGGAAGAATGTCCACAGAAAAAGATCAGACCGTTTTATACGGCTAAAGGCTCCTGTTGCTCAAGTCATGGGAAATAAGCACCGTTAGGACGAGACAAATGAAGGCCCTAACTTTAGTCAGCTGAATGTTATCTTGCTGTCTGGAAACGTTTTGGGTCGGCCTTTGCCTTAAACTCTCCATGGCCTCACCCCCTGGAAAACAAACACATAATGCAGGACTTGCATCATGATTTTTTTCCCCCATTATTAGTACATCACACATACAAAAGCATGTAAACCATAGACATTCCACTATTAGTGCCAGAGATGTGGTGCTCCTGAGATCTGCGGGGATGAATTAAACTAGCATTGCTGGCATTACCTGTGATATACTTGGAGTGCCAAGGAACATGTGACACGTGAGGGAATAACACCAACGAAGCTGTAAATGAACCATTGTCAGGAGAATTGTTTAGCGATGCTAATGTGCTCCTAATGAGTGCTGAAGTTTAGGCTAAATAAATGCTGGCGGTAACTCAAGTGAATAAACTGACATTTTAGCTGCAGCCTTTTCATCTCTACGACGGTGTTTTAATATCACCTTATGTCACCGAGGAAAAGCCATAAAGAAAATAAAGTGGCATAAGGAGCAGCTGTTTACTCTGTATCATTTGACCTGTACCATAAATACAACAAGCAATAATGCATTTATATATATATATGTATGGTTTTATAGACCACTATGAAATGCATGAAATAGTTAATGTTCACAGAATTAATGGACAGTTCATATTGTACAATTATACAATTTTATGATAGCAAAAATGCAAACAAAAGCAAATGAAAATATTTACTGTTGATATTATATATATTTTTTCAAATTACAAAGGAAAAATAAATAAATGAAAGAGGGATTCTTTAGTCCTTTCATTTATGGTGAAAAGGAGCTCCAGTGCCCTGGGTGTCCTCAGCAGAGGAACCCATAGGCAAGACAAGAAAACCCAGAGGGGCTACACCTGTGGTGCATGGCTCGACTGAGTGATGGAGTGGGTATGTCATGGGCCAGACTAGTGATTGATGGCCCATGTTTGCAAAGGGTGTCCTGCAGAGGGGCACTATGTCCGGAGACAAAAAAGATCTGGCCTTGAGGACCCAGGCATCCATGTGTAGAACCATAGCTGTGCGGTGTGTCTCAAAGAGGAATCAGTTTTAATTAACGTTACTGGACACCGTGCAAAATGTATGCCCAACATGAAATAAAACTCTGCCATTGTATAAATACACTTTTTTAAAAAAGATGAAAAATTGCCCTCTGCTCCTACATGCTGTTAAAACTCCCTTGGTACAGTTTGCACGTATAAATCAAAAAAAGATGCATGGAAAAATGAAATAATTACAAATCTACCTGGTTGTTTTTCAATTTCCTTTGTTCTGTGTTGACACATTGTCTGGGTGAGCAGAACTACACAGCTCTTATGTTATTGCGTTGCCATCAAAGCATGTCGCGGGTTTTTTAAGTAAGGCCCAATCCAGTGAACAAATGTAATATCGGGAAGCACTCATCCATTTTTTGCAAATGGCAATGGTGGTGGTGGTTCAGTAGCAACATGGCAGCATCAAAGTATTTTGGATCCACAAGGGTGTCTTGAAGTCTTGCTGCTTGGAGAATTACTTGCGTACTCCAGTCAACTCGCTCTCCTGCCACCAATTAAGGGGCCCCCTCAGTGGAAGATGCAGGTCTATGTGTGCGTTTCGGTATTAACATCAAGCTTGTCAGCCTCTGCATGCAAGTGCTGGGTATAGAAGACATTGCAGGCATAGGTTTCAGATGCTGTTTAGAGGAGGGGCCTGTTTAAAGGCAAGGTCAGCAACAAAAAATTTGTGTATGTAATAAAAGATCAAATGGTTCAGAGAAAAAAAAAAATCCTTCGTGAGATCTGTTTAATAAACTTACATCGCCCAGTTTGGCTGAATTTTGCTGTGACAAGAAGAGAGCATGAATGAATATAAAACACTTTGGACCGCTTAACTTATGATCCCCGTGTTTGTACCAGTTGCAGTACACTAAGCTTGTTAACATTTTAAGCGTTTATTAAATGAACAAAGACACAAACGGTCTCTAATTTTCATGCATGTGCAATAACAATGACACTGCCCCAAGCCTTCAGTTGAAAAGCAGGCGTGATATCTCCAATGAAAAAGATAACAGGAGCAAAATCTACATTCTGAGAGGAAATAGTGATATTTACTTTAACTGTACTTGTTACTGAACTAGTGTGTCTGCAGAGAAAATGGCTGAAGGATAGGTAACATTAAGCTAAAGTAGACATTTCCTCTAAAATAATTTATGACTTCATTGTTTTTTCACATGCAAAACAGTTTGCGTCAAAGCTCCAAGGCCCCAGAAGAACAGCATCTGTTTACGCCAAGGGTCTTTTACCTTCCAAGGTTTCATTTGTGCCACATGCTGTTCCAGTAATAAAGGCTGGAACCAAGGTAGACTGATGACAAAATAGTTTGTCTGTAAGCATTACTTTTGACTCTTTCTGCTTTTCTCTAGCAGCTCATTGCAGACAATTATAAAGTATAGTTGCAGGATTATAAAAATGATTCATTACTAACTGATCCTCCCCTCCCATGTGTTCCTTTTTGGTTTTAGACTCAAGGAACACTTGGACTTAGGCTTAAAAGTCCCCATTTTGTGTCTTCTCCTGTAATACACATGTAAGAAACATGCCCCTGAATGAGTTAAACCAAGCTGACATGAAAATCAATAATTTGTAAAAATGGGTTGTTTTTAAATTTATATATTAAAAAAAAAACTTATTCTAGTTGTGTTGCACTATTTCAGTAATTTCATCAGATATTTTATCTTAATACTTTACTTTAATATTTTACTTTACTTTTAGTTTACTTTAATGCTTTAATACTTTACAGGGTTCCGGAATGCTAATGACATAGCTGTTCCTCAAGATAAGAATCTTTGACTTACAAGTTTATGCATTATATAAATGAAATTATTGAATACCCTTAAATAGTTACAACTAAATATGAACCTGATTTTTCACATTTATGAGTAACACAAGTCAAGCGTGGGGGATTTTTCAAAGTTCAAGCTATAACTCTCCAACTTACGAGATTCCACTTTACGAGTCAATCCAGGCATGCATTATTCTTTTAACTAGGGGGATACCTGTGCTATGTGCTCAAATTTGGGGTGACTCAGGATAATTGGAAATAAATATGAAATATCAATAAATCACAAACTGAAACCCCACTGAAGTTTCACATCTTATGAGCACTGGTGTAAACTCAAATCAATAGGTTTCCAGGTACACTAGCTGTGCACTAAATGTACTCGACTGGATAGGACAAAAACGATACATTACGGAAGTGCTGGGCACAAGCAGTTTTGTCTGGGTGTCTTTCAGTGGGGTATCTTCAGTATGAACATGCTTTTTTCTACCATCTGGCTTCATGTGAGCCTTGCTTTAGAAGAAGACCCTCCTTCTGCAGCCCTGTGTAGATCAGTCCTCTTGTCTGTGGAATTGGCTCACCCCTGCTTAAGGTTGTATATCAAAATGGTTGAAATTATAACAATGATTTTGCACATCTGAAGTAAGAAGTTGAATGTATCTGCTCTGAATCCATCTTGATTAGACAAATGTGCATGTGATTCTGTAAAGAACAGATGATCGTAATAAAAGTGTCAGTTGACTGTTTCATTGACATTCATGCTTAGTACATGTAAGCAGCTCCAAAAAGCAAAGGGCTAAAGACGCTGCGTGGTTAAGTGTTCAGAATGCATCCAATGTTTAGGTTCACGTCACTAAGTGTCAGTTGCACTTTCAAGCTGGTTTTGGCTTGACTTAAAATGTAAATTACACTTGTGAAAACATTCACCACATACTAAGTAAAGTAAGGTGTGCACATGTTGAAAAAGCAGCCTCTGGGAAGGCTAAAGACAACACAAAATTGGAAATCATAAACATATGTTTACAGTGCAATGTAGCGGAATTAGTAGGGAGCGGACACAGGATACACTTGTACCACAGACAACAAGGGCAAACTAAACAGTTGGCCAGTCCTAATGGAAAAAAAAATAAATAAAAAAACAATGCCATGCCAGTGCAACTCTTAGGAAGAGTGTATTCCTGAGCTATACCTTCAGTAAAACAAAATAAGAAAAAAACATTCCTATCTCAAAAAGAAGAAAAGAAAAAGTTAAGGGATTCTGACATATCAATCATTGCTGTACATTTCATTTCAATTTTTATACAGGTCCCTTCATTCATATACACATCACAGCATGAACCATAAATAAATAAATGAGAATAACAATGCTTATAGCAAGGTTTGGGGCTTTTCAGCCATATTTATAGTTTTCAGATGTTTGCCTGATGTCTAGCAGCTGGCAGCCAGTTCATTCTCAAGGGAGTGAAGCTGCTAACTTCAAATTTTACTTGTGATGTTCCTGATGGTTCTGTCATAGTAGCAGAAGTGTCTTTCATTTGAACTAGGCCAAGGTTATTGAATGAGACTGATAGATGTTTCTGCAACAAAGGCTACAGTCCCCCAGCAGCCTGAATTAAATCTGAATGTAAGAATCCCCGCAGATAAATCGCCTTTTTGTGTCAATTACACGCAACTAGTTCTGTTATATGCACATGTAATGACATGAATTCTCATTGATATTACTTTTTGCAAAATCCATATTAAATGCTTTAGCCCAGTGGGTTCAGCACAGAATAAAAGCTTGAGCCTGGTTAGGGTACACGCCAGTTCTGTGAAGGCACTACTGTGTTAACATAGAAGTTACTATGCTTTTCTCCTTGCTACAGTACAAAATATTCTGCACCCCCGAGGTCTTGTTTGTTGGCTAATATTATTTTCCATTACAGGCTAAGTAGATGTAATACTCTAATTTCAGTTTTTCACAACTCGTGACTACAAAATCAATATGCGTAGCTCCTTAATCTCTTCGAGCTTTTTGTTTGCACATTTATTTGACGTTTTTCTGATTAAAAAGGAAAAAAAATTAGAACTAAAAATCAAAAAAATACTGTGAGCTAAACAAAAAAAACAGATAATATGCCTAAACTGCGATATCACTAAGACAAAACATGAATACAGTGTAACATCTGCTCTTCGACTTGATGTAATAATGGTTGAGTGAATGACTGTAAACAAACACCACATTGTTACAATAACTGACATGCACCAAATATTTTAAGTAAGTTAAAGCAACGACTAGGAAAACGACTAACATTTCATGTCCGTTGTGGTTTTTCCATGCGCTTGTTTGCGAAAAAAAGTGATTGTTATTCCCAACATTTTTAAATACAGTTTTGTTTCATTTTTCAAAGCCACGCTCAGTTAATCTGCCCCCCTTCACCAGCACAAAGCACAGATGCTGAACACCAATTAAAAAGATGTGCGCCATATAGGTTATCCGTGGCAAACCACAGGAGCGACTTTCATCAAGAAGGGAAGTCATTCGGCTTTACGCAGTAGGCGGGTTCCAACCACGGGTGGTTTCGATAAAATATTCATCTGGCAAAGCCTTTTGCGATTTCTCAAAGTTAAGTATCAATTTAAGACCCTTCAGATCTACTTTCCGAACCTTTCAAAGCCTCGTCTGCCTGAATTCAAACGGGCAAAAGTGGCGGAAGCTGGAGCACAACAACCCAAAAGTGAAGGAGGAAGGCTTTCTTTTGCAATGTGATGAGATGGCAGCATAGCAATATGGAATTTCTGTATGGTCTTCATATAATTACGTATATAAATTTATAGATACATGTGCCCAAACACACATGCAGGTAAATAAGGCCACTTACATGCGAAAAGAGAAAAATATATGGATGAGCTGGACCTCCTAAGGGGTAGCTTACATGTGTGCTACCACTGGCGTTGGTTTGCATGTGCTTAGTTTTAATTTTGAGGAACATTTTGTATTAAAATCTTTGTTTCACAGTGTGACAGTAAAGGTAGCTGAATCTGTGCCTGTAAAATAGGTTTTTTTTCATAATTTGAAAATGAATTAATGCTTGTCAAAAACACAAGTCCACACAGAATCATTACTTTCTAGATGTGTTTCTGTGAAAACGGAGAATTATTCTGACAGAGCAATAAAAAAAATGGAAAAAGGTCACAATGTAGACATTCAGTTTCCATGGATATAATCTCTCAATACCCTACCTGCTCAACAAACCTATATTACATTATTTTTAATTATATTTAAAAATGTTCCTATGAGTTCTATATGTAGTTACTACCACATTGCACGCCGGAAAAAAAACATGGTATTTAATTAATTGACCGGACTTTGAAAATTCCATGTCCATATCAATATCTATCCATCTGCTCATGAAACACACTTGTATCTTTTCTGAATTGTAAGTTGCTTTGGAAAAGCATCTGCTAACCGAACAAATGTAAAATACACTCAACAACCACTTTATTAACAACACCATTCTAATTGTCACGCCCTCTGCTCCACCTGCTACCCCACCTGACTCCATAATCGCTGGCACCTGCTCCTTGTTTCCCCTAGCAGGGTATAAAACCTGTGTAACCCAACAAGCTGGTGTGAAGTGTTGCATATGTTTCCACTGTGTGCACTGAGCAACCTTCTTGGCTGCCTAATCTGTTCCTGACTGCAACCACCGATCTAGCCTTGCCCTTGCCTGCAATACTCTGTCTTTCGGATCTGACCCTCGCCTGTTTGCTGAGCACGACTTTGGAACATCCCCTTCCAATAAACCCCCTTTACCAACTCATGTCTGGTTTCTGCCAATGGCATCACAGACCAAAAGGCATAACCAGGTATTCGTAATGGCTATTTGGATTAATGAATGCCGTTTTCCACTCGTTCCCCCCCAGATACAAACTAGGTTATAAGTGCTTCTAAGATCTAGTTTTGTGAAATACTTAGCATCTTGAAGTTGTTCTAATGCTGCTGGCACCAAAGGCAACGGGTAAGAAGAAAGCCAGGTTCCTTTCATGGAATCCACAGGCTGAGCAAGCATTTACTAAGCTTAAACAGGCGTTCACCACAGCTCCCATCTTGGTACATCCAGACCCGTCTAAACCTTTTGTTGTTGAGGTAGATGCCTCGGACGTTGGCATAGGCGCCGTTCTGTCACAGCGAGTAGGTCATCCCCCAAAATTGCACCCGGTTGCCTTCTATTCTCATAAATTCACATCGCCCAATCAAAACTGTTGAATAGGAGACCGTGAGTTACTGGCTATGAAACTGGCACTCAGTGGCGACACTGGCTACAGGGGGTAAATCACCTGTTTCAGGTCTTAACTGATCATAGAAACTTGGAATACCTGCATGGCGCAAAGCAGTTAAACCCCAGGCAAGCACGCTGGGCCTTATTTTTTTTCTCGGTTTCGGTTTTCGATAACCTACAGGCCAGGGTCCCGCAATACCAAGGCTGATTTGTTATCCCAGATATTCAAAGTTGCGGAGGAGTCTAAGGATGAGGACTCAGCTAGAATTTTACCCCCAGAGTGTCAAATAGCGTCCATGCAATGGAAAATAGACCAGGACATAGATAATGAACTCAGCGATATGCCATCTCCAGCTCAGTGTCCGGTTGGAAAGCAGTACGTTCCCCCATCATGTAGAGATCACCTTATTACGTGGGCACATGCCTCATTGGTTTCTGGACATCCCGGAGAGTCCCGCACCTACCAATTATTGTCATGTAGGTACTGGTGGGAGAACATGGCGCGGGATGTACACCGGTTTATCGCCTCGTGCTCGAACATTTGTGCAGCGCAAAACCCCGAGAACATTACCTGCTGGGAAGTTTGTTCCCCTTCCCATTCCCTCTTGCCTCTGGTCTCATATTTCCGTACATTTTGTCACGGACCTGCCACTGTCCCAATCATATACCTGTATTTTAACTGCGGTCATCAGGTTTTCACGCGCTGTTCATTTTATCCTGTTTGAGGGCCTGCCCACTGCCTTCCAGACCGCTGAGGCACTTTTTAACCAGGTATTCAGGTTCTTCAGTATTCCAGAGGACATACCCTCGGACCACGGTTCTCAGTTTACCTCAAGGATATGGACCGCCCTTTTCGAATGTTTAGGAGTAAATGTCAGTCTATCGTCTAGCCATCATCCACAGTCTAATGGTCAGTGCGAGCAAGTAAATCAGGAATTAGGAAAGTTTTTAAGAATATATTGTCACGAGAATCCATCAGATTGGAGTCAGTCTCTGGTATAGGCAAAAATGGCCCAGAACTCACTGATATGTTCTTCCATCAGGCTAACCCCCTTCGAATGCTGCCTGGGTTACCAACCACCCCTATTGCTGTGGTCAGCCGAGCCTACGAACATTCTGGCAATAGATGATTGGTTGAAAAGGAGTGAGGAGGTCTGAGAGAAGACTCACCAAAGGATTGAAAGGACCCTCCAGCGGTACAAGGACCATGCGGATAAGCACCGTCGAGAGGCGCCAGTCTATCGCCCTGGAGATCGAGTCTGGCTGTCCTCTAAAGACGTTAAATTCCCTGAAGGATGCAGAAAACTTCAACCCAAATACCTGGGCCCCTACTGAATTGTCAAACAGATCCACGAAGTGACATGTAAATTGAATTTACTGGTCAATGTCAATATGTCTGACACCTTTCATGTTCACAACTCAAACCAGTAGTCCCGGGACCGTTGGATGAAGCCCTCCTCGCAGCTGCCCCCCCCGGTGGAGATAAAAGGTGCTCCAGCATACGCGGTGAACAGGTTGCTGGATTCTTGGAGACGGGCAGGACACCTCCAGTACCTAGTCGATTGGGAGGGCTACGGCCCGGAGGAGAGGAGCTGGGTGCCAGCTCGGGACATACTGGACCCGGGACTGGTAATGGATTTTCACAGGTGTCACCCTGAGAAGCCGGGGCCCAGGCCTAGGAGATGCCCCAAGAAGAACATCAGTGGCACTCGTGAGACCTTGACCGCAAGGACGGCAGAACTGCCCTGAAGCGCGACGCCATCCACCAGACTCGTGACTACTCAAGCACGCGAACCCAGAGCCTCTCTTCTGGGAGCGTTGTTGAGGGTCATCGTGGCCATCCGCGTCGTTCAGCTGGCGCTGACTCCTTGGGGGGGTATTGTCACGCCCTCTGCAATGCCTGCTTCCCCACCCAACTCCATAATCGCTGGCACCTGCTCCTTGTTTCCCCTAGCAGGGTATAAAACCTGTGTATCCCAACAAGCTGATGTGAAGTATTGCCCATGTTTCCACTGTGCATACCGAGCAACCTTCTTGACTGCCTAATCTGTTCCCGACCCTCGCCTGACTACAACCATTGACCTAGCCTTGTCCTTGCCTGCAATACTCTGTCTTTCGGATCTGACCCTTGCCTGTTTGCTGACCACGACTTTGGAACGTCCCCTTCCAATAAACACCCTTTGCCAACTCATGTCTACTTTCCGCCAACGGTGTCACACTAATAAAGGGTAAGATCCCTTCTTTGCTGTCAGAACAGCTTGAATTCATGTCATGGATTCACCAAGGTGTTGGAAACATTCCTCAGAAATTCTGGTCCATGTTGACATGATTGCATCACATAATTGTTGTGGATTTTTCAGCTGCACATTCATGCTGCTAATCTGCTGTTTTACCACATCCCAAAGGTGATCTACTGGATTTAGATCTGGTGACTGCAAAGGCCATTGAAGTTCACTGAACTCACTGTCATGTTTGTGGAACCAGTTTGAGATGACTTGTGCTTTGTGACATGACACATTTCTAATGCAGGAAGCCATTAGAAGATGGGTAAACTGAGGCCAATTTATGATTTTGACCGAGTGGAGGACAATGTGAACAGAATGACACGAGAATACGGAGACTTGGAGGACTGAGGGCTTGGAAAACAGGCAGGTCCAGGCAACACACAGGGTACGTGGCTGACAATGAGAACAAACGCAGGACAGAATAAAACAAGCTCAAAGCAGGCTGGCAAGGTAAGGTCGCATGCAAGGTTTGATATTCGGCAGGGAATGCAATGAGTTGATCTTTCGAAGGCTGCAATTATAATCCGGTGGAGTGGAAACGAGTACAGATTTGACCAGCCTTGTTCAGTGTAAGGACTCCTGCTGGTCAACTAAGGAACTGTCTCCCAGAGCTGTGACAAGTATCCTTAGCTTGACATGTTTTATTGTAAGGGAAAAAAAAAATAAAATGAATCTACGGAAAATAATTTATTTTCTGTTTGACCACTTACTGAGTCACTCAAACCATAACATAGTTCATCTGTATGAGAATAAAGTAACAAGTGAATAAATTATTTTCAGCAATTTATGACAGATTAAGGCAGAGAAGGTAAACTCTTTTTTCTATCTTTAATAAGTTCTTGCAGTACACTGTGCACTGACAGGTCATGGCTATGCATGCATGTCATCTCAGCTGCGGGGAGGAGGCAAATCAAAAGCAGTGCATCCAAGCAGCATCTCGATTCTTTTCAAGAGCAATTCAGTTATGAATCACCGAAGGTGACAGAATGCACTTGAAATTGAAATAACTTAAAAGGCATATTTCTTTGGGGCAGGGGGAACCCAACATCTGAAATCTGCCACCGATATGCCTTGAAAAAAAGTCCCATCATCACCCTCTTTTTTAGTCTAAATAACAGTCTGCCTAGCATTGGGCAGAAACAGTAGAAGTAATCTGCCATGAGGCCTCAAAGCACAGCTCCATCCTCTTCAAAAAATCTTGGGGTGTGAGACTATCTCTTGTTAATGAAGAGTTCAAATGGCTCTGAAGAAATCGTGTTTCACTGACACTGGGACACTGAGTAGAGAAATAGAAGCGTGCACCAACAGCACGTGTTTACCTCTTACAGAGGTGGAAGCTGTACGAGGATACAACAACACTGTTAATGTATTCTTTTGGTGCAGAATGTTATACATTAACCTTAAAGAAATACAACTGAAGCCTTCTTTAAATGCAGAACAAACATGTTACTTATTTTTACCCATAATGACCACATGTTGTTACAATATTAAAAGACTGAACTGACTAGGGTAAGACAAACATTTTAGTATCATAACAGATATTATGTATAAAGGGATGTGTCCAGTACTCCTACAATATTTCAACAATATATAATTTGTCTCATTTTCAAAATTCAAAATCAATAATTACAGGTACAATTGTAAATATATAACAAATAACATTTGAAAGCTACCAAGATTTTCAAAGAAATTAGGCCTTTGATTCATTGGCTTCATAAGGAATATTTATATGCACCGCATCGTAATCACTTCATTTAATGGTATGGTGCTGGGGGTTTGCTTATTTTTATTCACTGTATATAGACCTTTGATTATTTATCAAATGTACTGCATGCATTAGGTCCTCTAAATGTGTGAATTGCGAGAAAAGTTTCCAGTCCATTAAAAAAGACAAAAAATGAATAATGAAACCCAACCACCAATAAGAAAGCAATGCTCTGAGATTCATGTTTCACACTGATGAAGTCATATTGATGCGCTTTCGTCAACGGAAAGAGTTTTGGGTCTCTTTGTTATTATTCATTGTAATCTGCAATTCGGAGAATTCTGCATAGACCTTTACTTGATCAAATTACTTAATCAGAAATCCTTAATCAGTATACTGTGGCATATAAGATCTACTGCCAGAGTGGGGTGGACTGGGACCCCCCAAAGCACACAGCCATACACCGGCAAACAATAAACTGACGCTTTATTTAATGTTTCCAAGAAATTAGTAAAAGAGAGGAGGAAAAGTCTGGGATCGATGTCCTCAAGAACCCATGCACTCAAAACTGTTCCCAAACCTGACCTTGTAGCATCCCTGCACCAGCGTCCCACGCGACTTCCTATTTTGTTTTTATTGTGATATATTATGTTAGTAAATACCTAGTAAATAGTCTGAGAATTAAAAAAAACTGATATTCTTGTCCTTTGGAAGTATATATATATGATAAATGATATCATTTTTTAAGGTCCCACTTGTTAATATTTGCATTGCATTTGCTCATTTAACCGATGCATTTCTCCAAAATGATGTACATCTCAGAGAAAATAAAATGCATTAAATGAAACTGTTCCATATACTGCGCACTTTAAAGGCTTAAAAAAAAACAGAAAGAAAAAAATCTTTGTGGCTTGTAACTTATGCAATAATTCAGCACATTTTTTTTCAAGAGATTTAAATGCCTAACTTTTCACTTTGTCACCTGGAACATAATAAACCATATTGATTTTTTATTGCTGGTTGTGACTTCTCACCACAAAGTGTCTGATGGAGAAAATGCTCCACATATTTTTTTTACTCATCTATGCATCAGAGAGTCAAAACACCAACAAAATAATATTCATCATTTGTTCATCCAATTGTTTATCCATCCATATATCTAACCCACCATCCGTCTGTTCACTGCTTATTCAATATGTAGTCTTTAGTCAAACATGGGAAGCACACAGCTTAAGGTGGGGCACAACCTGGATGGTTGCCTGTCCATCACAGAGCAATCGTAGACTAAAGGTTGTTTAAATTTACCGATTAGCAGGTCTTGTGGGACTATGGAACAACATTAAAAAACACGCATGACACATACATAAACATGAGGAGAACATATAAAATCCACTGGAACCAAACCAAGAGCCCACAAGGCAAGGCAATGCAGCCTCATTTTACATTTTCAAAATTCAGGTTCTGTATCCTTTATACAGTATTAGTAATACGCAAACCTCTCCTCACCTTGTTCCTTTGTAAGAAATTTACAAGACCTTAAATGAATATATACTGTCTCAGAGTTCAGTTCAAAAGGAAGGCACCTATTATAAATAGCAGCAATTTAATGTAATTATGAAAAATGGTAAGTGGTACAGTAATAAAGGTGTCACATGATGTAACTTAAAGAAACAGATTCAGCATAAGTACAGAAATGATTATTTCAGTTTTTTAGAGACACAGAGAGAGAAAACTCATTTAAATTTATTATACTTAGACTGTATGAATCCTGCTTGAATGATGTCAAAACACATGATGACCAGTTTCTCTATCATCAGCAAAAAGATTCACGATCAGTCTTTTCAGGAAAAGAACTACAAGCATTGTGAAAATAGGCACTGCAGTTATTACATTTTGAGTTACAGAGGCAACATAGTGACTGTTCTCATTGCCTTCCAGTTAAAAGACTCATTGCTGTAGAACCCTTCAGTAAAGTACTTATCCTGAAATGCTGCAGTAAAAGTGACTCAGCTGTATAAATATGTAACTAAGTGGAAATAGCTTAATGTTGTAAGTTGCTTTGATGAAAGTTTCATTTAAATTAAAAAAAAAACAAACTCGAAAAATATGTATATGAACATATTGATTTGCAAAAGAGTAGACTAACACATAACTAAACTGTAGAACATTTTAAATGTGAACAAAAGACTAGATTTGCAGCACAGACGGACTTGACTCCCTTTATGAGTTTCACAGATTGGGAGGATGGCTTCAATATTCAAGGCAGCGCCTGGCCATCAGCCTAGCTTTAGCCTCAGCATATGGCCATGACCGGAGGCGAGATCCACAGCACTGGCAGGATGGGGCTTCACATTGCCTGTGTCATCTGCCGCAGAGCACTCGTGGGGTTCGAGGAAGTCAACAACACGCACCCACTGGCCCTGCCCAGGTTCAGGAGTTACAGGGATGGTTCAGTGGTCTGGCTATACAGGGTGTGTACTTTGTCACCATGTGGCCCCCTCACATAAGCCATGGTGCTCAGGGAGTCTGTGAAAGCAGTGAAGTAGGACACATAAACACATTGAGAGAGCAGGAGCAGAAGGGTCAAATCTTTTGGGGCCTGTTTCTCACAGAGTGCCCCTGGCCCAAATCCACAGACTGGTGCTTCCATGGGAAAAGTTAGAGCATGGGTGCACGCCACTTAAGTGACTCATTTAATGGAATCTGTGGCTGCTAGTTTTTTTAACCATAAACAAACAAATACCATTGGGAGACCTCCAGATTAAGGAGGTTTTAGCAGAAGGCCAAAAAGTTTGTCTCCATCACATTGTAAACAATCAAAAAATTATTGTGTACTAACAGTGTTCAGGAATGGTGTTTTTTTGGAAACTTCTATACACTTTTTGGAATATAACAGAAGATCCCCATCACTTAGAGCTCTAGGGAAAGCACACTTCAACTTCAACCTTTGATTATGAACTCATGTTCAAATAATGTCCTAATAATAAAAAAAAACTTTCAAACTAATCTCAAAACTGTCTTGCAGAAAATAACAAAAAATGAACACCTTTTCTACAAGTAAAGTGTTTAATACAGCGTTTATAGTTAAGCATGATGAAGAACAACAGCAGCAGAGCTTACTGAGAAATATAGATTTTTATTTTGTGCTTCCATCTCTATGGCATCCTTTCTTCTTAGGAGCCACTGACCTTTGTGACATGTCCCTGCTTCTTTCTCCAAACAGCTTGCCTCCTGCGAGACTTTTCTCTACTTATTAGTGTTTGACTTCAGTGACCTTTTGTGTGCCTAGAGGATGGATACACTCTTATGAAAGGTCTCTCTCAAATGGTGTCAAACAATTAACCGTGAGAAGACGCTCAGTCAGTGATTCATGGGTGACACTTCCTGCTGTTGCTGCATTTTTCTTTCCTTTTCCCGGAAGGACTCTTCTGGTGGGAAGGCCTTCAGAAAGAATCTAAATCCCCCTGCCTTCTTCCCAACCGTCAACAAGTTATGATAGCAGGGAGACATATTGTGTTTGGATTCTCTCAGCTGGACCAACATATCTGTGTGACATACTTGTTCAACTCGCCTTTCCATTTCTTTCATTAATTGAATTTCAGTATTTTCACTTTGCATGCCATACAGATACCCTTATATACATTTATGGAAGTTTATATGTTAACAACTGGCTATAACTTCATATTTGAGAAACTATATAACACTGCACATTTATATTTATCTCTTAATATCCACAAATGAAAACAGCCTATTCTACTAGAAATGTTGTGCATTTGATACCAATTTAAAGCTTTGCAAACAAAGCAATCATTCTGTAATAAAGACATCATTCTGTTTTATTGTAACTATATAGTTGTTAAATATGGTTTATACTCTATTGTGCCCATTAGTGACTCCCTTTACATGCTTAAAAGTCTTATTTCTTCACCACAAGTTGGATGGCCCAGTGACAGAATATTACTGGCCTGTCTCTGTTCCAGCATTGTGGGTTCTAAACCGTCAACCTAATGTTTGTACAGTTTGCCTGCTCACGCCAGTTCTCTCTGGGTTTCCAGTTTATTACAATGATTCATTTTGCTGAAGCTTTTTTCCCAAGAGATTTACAGTGTTAAACTATTTACAATTTTCCCATTTTGAAAATAGGGTAATTTTTACTGGTGCAATACAGGGTATGTACTTTGCTTGAGGTACCAGCTTGGATCCTTCAAGTGTAAGGAACAGCTCTAACTACTATGTCACCTACTGTCCCATCACAGCCTTTCGTGGAGACTGTAATTTGGAAAACTCATCAAACAATACTGGCAACAAGGGCTCTTTAAAACAAAATTAAAACACAAAGGGGCAAAATGAAAAGAATTTTGGAAGTCATTAAATGCCAACCAAGCCTCCATATACTCCTCAACTATGGAGAGCTTCTCCCAAGATAACCTCCCCAAAATCTCTCATTCTGTAAAACTCTCAGCCCAGCTGTCTCACATTTCCTCCCTGTGTTTTCACTTTAATAATAACCTGATTTGGGGTAGGAAGTGGAAAGCTGTCCATCGTGTGTGTGTGTGTGTGTGTGTGTGTGTGTGTGTGTGTGTGTGTGTGTGTGTGTGTGTGTGTGTGTGTGTGTGTGTGTGTGTGTGTGTATGTATCTNTGGAAAGCTGTCCATCGTGTGTGTGTGTGTGTGTGTGTGTGTGTGTGTGTGTGTGTGTGTGTGTGTGTGTGTGTGTGTGTGTGTGTGTGTGTGCGTGCGTGTGTGCATGCATCTTATGACACACCCTGATGGGATTCTGTCATGTTCTCTAAGATTCTGTGAGGACAAGTAATTTGGCTGGATGAATTTTTGGGAATGAATTTCGTAACTCAGAGACAGGGCTTTACCTCAATCTTTTGAGAACTGAATAGCAGTGGATTTTAAAAAAGAAAAATTGCTGTTTCTTTGAGTGAATAAATGTTTAAAGAAAGTGAACGTGTGGAATTGATGCTTTCACGCTTAACAGACTGTGACTGTTTCGTTTCAAGGCATAAAGAGATAGAGAATGTTATACTCACAGAAAGGAAGCAAACTATTGTTGGCATTACCATTTAGAAAGGCCAGAGCAATTTAGTCAGACAAATAAACAGGGCAACATTGTCTAACCAGAACTTGAAATCGGGCTGTTCAGACAATTGTTCTTTGGAAATCACAACTTCACTAACTGAAGCCTATGATTACAGTAGCTGCTCATTTACTTGTATAACAGTGAACAAAAGTTAAATTTCACAAAAGCAGCTGTACTATTGTAAGGCAAAATTGGGCAATTTCTTTATATCATATTTTAGATACTGGACTAACATCTTCTTTTCTTATCAATTCTTACTTTTAGGCAGACCCCCCCCCCACCCATTTTCTTTTATTTATTAATATGAAACAAATGCTTTTATTATGAATTTCTGATAACACAAACATTATTCAATTTATTTAGTTTGAGTTATGTTTTTGTCAGGACAGCACAGTGCTGTGGCAAGTAGTGCTGGAGCTTCATGGCATCTGAGCCGTTTGAGGTTGTCACGTTGAAAGAGAATAAGCAGACGTGCGCAGGCACAAATGCGATGAACTCCGTTTATTGAATGGGGCGTTCCGAATTCGTGGTCACAAGGCAGGCGAGGTTCGGGTCCAGTAAGCAACTCAGTGCAGGCAGACAAACAGCAAAGGGTGAGACTAAATCGGTGGTCAGGTACAGGCAAAGGTCGGTAACAAAACAAGACTGGAAGAGAACTGCTCGGTATGCACACATGAACCATGGGGCAATACTTCACATTGGGCTGTTGGCAATCGCCGATCTAAATAGGCACAACCTAAGAGGAAGCAGGTGCAGGTGATCAGGAATCAGGAGGGGCGGAGTCCGGAGCCGGGGGCGTGACAGAGGTTGAGCTCCGCTCAGTGTGGCGTTTGTATGTTTTCCCTGTGTCTGTGTGAGTGCCCTCTCACTGTCCAAAGACATACATTTCTGTTAAATTGGCCACTCTAAACTGCCTGTAGTGTGTGCATGAGTTTATCACTGTGGAATCCAATCCAGGGTGTTGTTTCATAACCCAGGGCCTACTGATTCCTGGTTAGGCTCCAGGTAGCTGTGACCCTGACCAGGATAAAGTTGTTAGTGATAACTGATATATTTTATTCATTATTTTCAAAAATTTGGTGGCCTGGGCAAACAGCACTTCTGTTTCTGTGTCCAACCTTCAGTTGGCAGTACAGAACCCCCAGAGTAGGAGCATCAGGCCAGTTATTCAACTGGTGACCAAAATGTTTACAGTTCTGAGTGTCCAACATAAATAATAAATTCACAAATGCGCCTCATTTTTACGGTGGGAACTGGTCCACAGACTATGAACTTGTGTACATAAAGGTGTTGCAGATTTTTCAAAGACTTCTGTCTGCAGCTCCACCCCAATCTGTCATCTGAAATCAACTGTAAGAGACATGAGTTGGATGAGGTCATCTGAGCTTTTAAACAACAAAACATGTACCGGGGTTTTGCTTTCGCAGACTGACCGAGATGTCTGCATGAAGGGAGGATCCAGATCTGTTTGACAGCCCAGTGTCCGCCACCACTTTCATGGGTCGTATGAAACACTGACACTTTGTTGTGAGGAGGAATGAATTGGAAGAGCTAAACTTTTGTTTGGTTCTTATATGGTCACTGTACATATGGTCTTATACCTTTTCTTTCTGTATCCTATTGGGGATCTTATTGTCTTTTACCAGGTTTCTTAGTCATTATTTGAGATTTTACTGTTTCTGTTTCACCAATAGTGGGTATTGGAGGGAGAGGGATATCTAGTTAGGAATAGATTGAAGGTGTCAACCTGCCTCTCAGTTAGTGACTCTCTGTGTCCCTGGAGGTGGGGGTTGGACGTTTTAGGTACATTCTGGTATCTTTTGCACTATCTCTCACTCACTTCCTCTCTCTCTAGCTCTCTATTACTCTTGCTCACCCTACCCTCCCTTGCTCACTCTCTCTCTCCATCTCTCTCTTCACTCTCTCACCTGTTCCTTTCTTGCTCACTCCTTCTCTCTCTCTATCACTCTCGCTCACCCCCTCGCTCACTCCCTTTCTTTCTCTCTTTTGCTCTCATTTTTTCCTCCTTTCTGCTGCACTTAATCACATTTTATGCTTTACTTCTAGTTGTTACAGTTGCCTCTGACACTATGACTGACTGTGTGAGTTACCGTTGTTTTACAGTAGTATTGTACTGAACTTTTAGTACCGTAATTCACTTTCCCCACTCTAATTATACATAGCAAGACTTACACTTCTTTAAATGTTACACTAAATGGACATTGTAATGAAGTCTTTCTTTCAGTGACTAGTATTGCTGCTAATGCAATCCATTTTTTTAATTTTCATTTACTTTTCATTTTTATACAGTTTGAAGTTAAAAATATTGAAATAGTCTTACCGTATAATTTTTATTAAAGCTATTGCCAAAATTTTAGTTGAACAAATGTAGCAAATAAATCAAGGTATATATCTTTTATAATGTTTTTATTGAATGTTTAAGAAGCAAACTCAAAGTGTCCAGATACAGTACTGACATATGTTGCAGATATTGTTTTAAGTTAAGGAAAGATAATTTTTAAAAAATTCCTCAATTCACAACCCTCCCTTCCATGGTCTTTCCTGCCTCATACCCCAAATTTCCAGGATGGGCTTTTGGAACACTGAGACCCTGCACAGGATGGGCAGTTGATAAAAAAAAAATTAATTTATGTATTTGTAATGTAATGTAATGTGTTTTTTCTTAGAAAAAACCACAGAGCCAGGACAGTGTCGTCCTTAATCAATTGAAACTGTAGCTAAGGTGTTTAGGGAACTTAGTCCGGAAATAAATTGAGTAACATATGTTTTATTAAATTTTCATTAAGAGTGATGTAGTGGTGACATTTCTAGACAAACTGCATAGTGAACAGACTTTCATTCCAGTCGTGTGCATAAGCTGAGAAAATAGTGTGTTTTGCCATTTAAGAAAATTAGAAAAAACTCTTTTTCACAAATGGACAAAATGCATTACAAAAAAGAATTTGATTTACATTTCTTCAAACTACTACTGTTTTGATGAATATGATATATCACAAAGGAGCAAACCATGTTTAAGGTTGAAACCAAAGTACAATTGAAACACTTTTCACTTTGGTCTAAATTAAACTTATACATGTTTAATGTTTTGTTTCTGGAAATCTTTGCTCAGCACTTAATTGCACATACAGTACTGTGACTGTCTCTGCATGTCCTCCCAGACTGACTTGATCACGTTGAGATCAGGGCTCTGTGGGGACCATACCATCTGCTGCAGGATTCCTTCTTTTTGCTGAAGATAGTTGTGTATGACTGAGATTGGGTATCTGAGGTCATTCTCAGGCTGCAGAATGAATTTGGGACCAATCAGAAACCTCCCTGTTGGTAGATAAGAATCTACCTGTACTTCTCAACAGACATTGAAGTTGCATGCCTAAGACTTTTGCACAGTACTGTATGGTAAACAATATTGTGCAGTGTAATGCTTGGCTTCCTGACAGATCATTTTGCCATTTGAGAGAATCCATACATCCTGTCTTGCTCATTAAGTGCATTGCAGGCACTGTATGGTCTCTGGCAGTGTGTCACCAGAAGTTATGTCATTGATTTCATGGCTCAGTACCGAGAAACTGCTCTTGGCATTCACCCCCCTTGTGATCTTGGTTAGGTGAAAACAATCTCCTTTTCAGTGTGGAAACTATTATGTTTCTGTTTTCTCCTCATTCTCATCAAAGAATTTTTATTAGAAAAAGACACAATCCTAAATATAGAGAGAGGAATCATGTACTTGTTTAGGTAGTAAAAAAAGCTTCAATCATTTTGATGAAAAAAAGGAACAACATTTTTCTATTTGACATAATGCTTATTTTTTATCTTTACAATTAATTCATCTTTAGTTAAACATCTGTATTTAAAATGAGCAAAGAAGTGCTCCTTGTATTCCCTGCTTGGTATTTTTGGCAATGCCTGCATCCAAACAATGAGTTTTAAATAACTTGAGCTGGAACCTGGGGGCTGTTCCTGAGAAACAACACCTTGCAGGTGCAGCATGGAATGCGTTTGTAATGGCAGCCTGATTCGTGCTGTGTCAAATCACAGGGGGACCTGCACACCAATTCCATATTTTAAGCATGCAAGTACTGCCAAAATGCAGCCTGAAGGAGACAGAGAGCTTGTCCCTTAGTAACCTTTAGCAGTTGAACTAAAACCTCTAACCCTATCTGTGCCTATGACATTTTACAGTACTGTGCAAAAGCCTTAGGCATGCAACTTCAATGTCTGTTGAGAAGTACAGGTAGATTCTTATCTACCATCAGGAAGGTTTCTGATTGGTCCCAATTTATTCTGCAGCCTGAGAATGACCTCAAACACCCAATCTCAGTCAGACACAACTATCTTGAGCAAAAAGAAGGAATCCTGCAACAGATGGTCTGGTCCCCACAGAGCCCTGATCTCAACACGATCAAGTCAGTCTGGGAGTACATGCAGAGACAGTCAAAGTCTGCAGAAGAACTGTGGCCAATTCCTCAAAATGTTTGGAAGAACCTACCAACCTCTACCTTAAACTGCATGCAAGTTTGGATAAGACAACTGATGCTGTTTTAAAGGCAAAGGGTGGTCACACCAAATATTGACTTGATTGAGGTTTTTTTTGTCCACTGCACTTTTTAGAAGGTTTATTGATTAATATGTATTCATGGCATTATTTTTGGAACCATTCTCACTTTATAGCATTTTTCCCACTGGTGCCTAAGACTTGTGCACAGTACTGTAGTTCCCGTAATAATTTATTACAAATAATCAGATCTATTCACGAATGTTCAGATTTTTTCCACACGCTGTCAGACTGCTGAATTCTGGACAGCATAGGGACTGATCACCACCGCCACTTAACACTGGATTCAAAGATGTCCAGTGCGCCCAGTTCAGTCTTTGAATTAATGACACTGAAGTAAAGTTGGTAACATGCTGCTCCTGTCCCCGTTGAAAATCTCCATCCTTGTCAGTCCTTTGTAAGAATTTTACAGGATCCTTGGTCGATTCAAAAGCATTTAAACAGGGTTTTCAATGCATGCTTTTAGCATTGTTCCTGTCCTCCTTGGTTGCAAGCTCTTTCAGCAATCTCACTGTAGAAGAGGCACTTTGGGAGGCATTAATCAGACGTTCACACAATGTGGCCACTCGAAGAAAAGCCAAATCTGCTTAGTTGTTTTGAGGTGATTCTTGACCTAAGTCAACAGAAGGGGTTTTGCTGATAAAAGTCTACAGCAAGGAGCTGACGGCTGTAATCGATATCAAACATTGATGAAAGTCACCAAAAGTGACTGTCATGGTTTAATCATCAGATCACAATATTGAATTGCTGCTGTCAGTACCATACATTGATAAAAAGTGAAAAAAAAAGGGTAATGTGTCACAGGCAAACAACAATAATGCAAGTGCATAAATGGTAATGGGGAACACAGAGTATTAGTGTGAAGCAGAGATGGAACAATATGGCTTCAAGTTGCAGTTGTTGTCCCATTAACTTGCTTTATTTTGTTTGATTGTAGTCGTTTATCCAATAAAAAAGAAAAACTATTAAAGAAATTCCATTTATGTAATTTTCTTTTCTTTCTGTATGTTTTGTTATTTGTATTTAGTTTTAAAATGTTTTTGCATATTTTACATTTGTTACAAAAGTATTTGAAACATTTTCTTCTTGTTGTTGCAAATGCTGTTTCAAGTTAAAGAAAGATAATTAAAAAATCCTTCAGTTCATGTTTGAAAACCTTCGCAAAATGTGACTTTTACAGAAAAATATTCAACCTTCTGAGATACCTTTAAAAAAAGAGCTTCAAAACATTTTAGCATCAAGAATTTGCTTTTCATTTGCATTCATTCCTAAATTTCAGAGGCTAGGATCCATTCTTATCATCTGTCAGCTCAGGTAGAAGTGATTGAGTTTTCTTCAGATAGCACTGAAATCTGTCAAGGTTTCAACATGATAGAGTAGTGAAGTCACCACGATTGCGTTTTCAGCTTTGTTGATTGGTTGATGCTCTGGCAATTCCAGATATATTGTAGCTTACTGAAGACCTCCCAGCTTTAGAGATTCTTGGTTCCAACACTGATGTTAGTACTGCAAGGGAACAGGCTTCCTAAGTACATAAATTTGTCCATAACAGTGCGGCAGAGACCACTGACATTAATCCTGTAGTAATGGTCTGTCCAGAGGGATGCAGTGGTACAGTAGGTTAAGCTGCTGCCTCACAGCTCTTGGGTTGTTTACTTGCTGTGGGGTTTGAATTCAGGTCAGGGTTTTTGGAGTTTACATTTTCTCCCCATGTTTGCACCTCCCAAAGGTGCATGAAAGAATGTAATGTCAAACCACTTCTGTTCTTTCTTGCCTTGGAAACCATGCCAGTGGTCACCTATGTATTGGAGTTGACTTGATGGCACATACACACACAATGGACAGTCCAAAATTTTTGCATTCAGAGGCAAGGATATCCATGTTGTGCTGTATCTCTGTCTCCATGGCAGTATTGAGCGCACAACTGTCTGAAAATAGAAAGTCATGAATCTTCTCCTTGTAGACTTTCATAAAGGCCTGCATTTGTCTCAAGTTGAACAGCTTGCTGTCAATGTGGTACTTGATGTCGATGCTGGGGCATTCATTCACGAACACACACACACACACACACACACACACACACACACACGCGCAGACACACACGCAGACACACACACTGCGGGACTCTTATGCTAAACATTCACCTGGATATTACTACTGGACCAAGCCAACAACAGCAGATATGCCTAGTTACAGCCAATAAACTAGTTACCATGACTTCCCTATTTAAACCATTTCTACCCAAAAGAAGAGGATGATCCGTGGAGTGAGAGACCTAGAACCAGTGACCTGTTGTGTCCACTTCTCACCAACAACTTTTCCAACTACGAATGATCTCCAAAATAAAGAAAACCAACACCTGAGCTCCTGAGTTTGTATCCTCTTATCCAGTGAATGACTTCTCCAGCATATCACAATGGTTACAGTTTCTCGATGGTGTCATATATGTATAGCATAGTGTTGCAGGCTATGTGTCCACAAGACATATTAACAAATACAGGTCAACTGTACTTTTAGTGAGATTAAATGACCTGGTTTACCAATGTACATTTAATCGCTAAACATTATTAAGGATGTTATCAGAAGATAACTAAATTGATTATCTCTTCACAACTGTCACAAATGAAATTACAACTTCTAAGGAACAAGTTGAAATATTTCATAGACTGATTAATGTAAGGCAACATGTCACCAAGTGTCTTACAGTGTCATTTGTCTGATACACTGGTTCTTTCTCCGAACATATGAGCATTAAATCAATGAAGACATGAAAGGCTGTGCTGCATCCTAAACACAACCACAGCTAAAACCAGCAAATAGCCCTTCTGAAAAATAAGATACCTTGCAGAATGAATCCCCAGCAGTATATGTGCATGTGCAGCACATTTCAAACCGCAACAGGCAAACTTCATGCCGCTTCAATGAAACAGATTGACATTTTAACACAAGAAGTTTTCAGACAATTAAAATAAATTGCAAAATGGCAGCTGTTTACAGTTGTTCATTTTGATCAAATATTTGGACCCCACCCTTACATTTTATTGCATTCAGTTCTACTTGCCAAACTGAGCTACAGCGCCAATATTATGATAAAAGTAACATGTTTTGTCCAAGTAATTCAGCTTGTCAGAATACTGCTGTTCAGATAAAACAGACTACCACTCAGACTGAGCTATGTAGCCCATATACCTGTGTTCAATAACATATTTATTTACACTCAGTGTCAGGTCAATATGGGGCAGAACGTATACTGGGTTGCCTGATTGTTAATTTTGCAACCTATAATAATGATAAAATATAAAAACTATATTATTATTAGTAGTAGTAGTAGTAGTAGGATGTGTTTTAGCACTTTGTGCTCAGTCACTTCTATTTGTTTTTTAATGGGACCACCTAGTTTTCTACAGACATCTAAGGTTTTTTTAGTGTTCAGTTGTAAACCAGCATGTGTTCTGTTAAACACTGGCCTAGCAAGAGTTGCTTTCACCCCTAAATTTTGACAGTGTGTAAATTTATGTACTGACTGGCATTTATTCCAAACATTTTATAACACAATTTAAAAAAAGCAAACATCTTTTTTTAATTCAAGAATTGTGACTAAATCCAGAGTCATTTTTTTACTTTGGTGCATTACTACTCTGTGACATGTTTCTGAGTGCCCTTTACAGCGTGGCAAAATCCAATTGCTTATCAGAAATAAAAGGTATGGGCTGATTCCAGGTCTGTGACCAGTCTGCTCTGTCTAGGTGTAAATCTTTTAATATTCTTTTGGTATCCCGGTGCAGTGGCTATTCATCATGAAGGAAATAAGAGAAGAGGCCTGTGGCATATTGTTAAAAGGGGCAGATTGGGGTGGGGAGGTGGGGGATCAGAGCTACCAGCACCATGCTGTCCTGGTAAAGCTTAAAGAGGCTGTGCCTAGGTATATTTCAAAATGTGGAGAGACAGTTCTATTCTGACCCCCACACCTTGCAGGATAAGGACTGTCAGTGCCATTTATTCTTGAGCTTCACTGATTTTCTCTGTCTGCTACCCCTTCCCATGAAAATAACCCAAGAAAGTAGTCAAAGCACCTTCTTTTCTGACAGCACTGATTAATGCCACCTTATCTGGGCACCCTCTGTAGGCTGGAATGTGTGCATCATATATCCCATTTTATAGATCAGCCACAGTCCTGTGCTGGAAGGGGACAGTTGGAAACTTTCTTACTGCTTCAAACTGGCTGAACTACAGGTACGTCTGTTATGAATCACCTTCTTTCTAGCACAGGTTTGGAAACTGTTTACTGAACCCCAGGTAGTGTGAATTTTTATTTCAGACCCCTTGTGTGTAGTTTCTTAGTGATTATTTATTATTCTAATGTATCTGTCACATAAATTTTGCTGGCTATATTTTGAGTAGTCTATGTTTCGGAGTTTATTTTACTCAGAGTCAATTTAAATAAAGACACTGGCAGTGTTCGTCTGATAATGGTAATATTTTGTACAAATGCTTTACCCTTTTTGTGTCCCCATAAGCAACTTAAAAGAGGTTTAAGAGACCGTAATACTGTATTTATATACAGTACTGTGCAAAAGCCTTAGGCACCTGTGGGAAAAATGCTATAAAGCGAGGATGGTTCCAAGAATAATGCCATGAATACTTATTAATCAATAAACCTTCTAAAAAGTGCAGTGGACAAAAAAAACCTCAGTCAAATCAATATTTGGTGGGACCACCCTTTACCTTTAAAACACCATCAACTGTCTTATGCAAACTTGCATGCAGTTTAAGGTAGAGGTTGACAGGTTCTTCCAAACATTTTGAGGAATTGGCCACATTTCTTTTGCAGACTTTGACTGTCACTGCATATACTCCCAGACTGACTTGATCATGTTGAGATCAGGGCTCTGTGGAGACCATAGGATCCTGTTACAGGATTCCTTCTTTTTGCTCAAGATAGTTCTGTATGACTGAGATTGGGTGTTTGAGGTCATTCTCAGGCTGCACAATGAATTGGGACCAATCAGAAACCTCCCTGATGGTAGATAAGAATCTACCTGTACTTCTCAACAGACATTGAAGTTGCATGCCTAACACTTTTGCAAAGTACTGTACTTCACATGTTAACTTGGTATGAACATCCTCCTTTCTTTGTAGATTTATTTTTTTGTAAAAAAAAAAAATCCTTCAATTTTTTTTAATATTGTACCAATTAAATTGTACTAGCTGGGTTGCCCAGCACTTCCAGGGTTAGTGGAAAGATAAATAGTAATAATACTGTAGTGTCAAATGCTACATAAGGTATTTCATAAATAGTTATCAATGTGTGCAACCATTGACCAGACAGTGTGTGCTGTTAGGGGGATTTGTGTAGTATGTGTGTGTGCGTGTGTGTGACAAAGGTTGAGCTGAATTAGTTAACTGGTCTCAGGGCAGAGGCTAGAAGAGGAACACCTGCCCTTTTTTGCTGTTACCTTCTGCCCTTGCTTGTTATTAATAAAAGCTGTGTTATGGAGACCATGTCAATGTTCTTATTCCCTCTATTAGAGCCCAAACCTGTGCTCATTACAGTACATTATGTATTACCATTAAAATATAATGGAAAGGAGAAAAGTAATAAAACATCTATGTCAAACTTTATTACACTTAAAGTGTCCATTTCTGTGTGTGTATGTCACTTATACACCCTGGTGCCAGTTTGGGTCCATCCCTATTCTGGATCCTTCTCCAGTTTTTTTTTTGTTTTTTTCTTTTTGATGGGTGTGTGTGTGTGTGTGTGTGTGTGTGTGTGTGTGTGTGTGAGAATATGTAAACGCTTCACTGTGTGCTTTGGCTTGTAAATAACAAAGCAAAACAAACAAACAAGAAAGGAAATTGAGCTTTATAGATATATCGATTATGTGGCATGCAGGGAGGCAGAACACCAACAGCTGGACACCATGCCAACCTTAACACTTATCCCTAGTTACAGTCAACAAAGACAAAATTGCCAATTTAAGCTCTCACTTTTCATGAGATGAGAACTTTCATCCACAGTGAGAGAATGAGCATATAGACCTGTCATGACCACTGGTTTCCGTGATCTATGAGTTCCAAATAAAGGTCCTACAGACCAGTGCAGTTACATTATATAGCATTTACGTTGCACAAATCAATATTAAAGTTGATAAACTCTGCTTGGAACTTTCACTCTTTCAGAGTGTATTTGTAAGAAATATTACAATCAGTGCACATAGCATTTTATTAGGGGCTTCGAGATCTATCTAAACACAAAACTGGGTCTGTATTATGAATGATGCTAATAAAATTATAGATGTCTTGGACGTGGTCTCCATGTTTGGACATTTTGCTGTCGTATTTCTACCTCTTTTGTACCTATAAAGGTCTAATGACAACTTAGTTGAGAGTTATGAAGAGAAGTGCATTGCTTAAGAGATACAATGAAACAATTGTTAGTTGGCATCTTCTCTGACACTGTTAAAGAAGCTAACATCCATGTCCAGGGTTGATATGATGGACAACTCCCCCTCCAGAGGCTTAATGAGGACCAGCTGCAGGTATATGAGGCACACGGACTGGAAGATTTAATGCATCTGGTCGGAGGATTGGGGGGGGGGGGCTTGTCTTGTGAGGTCAGTCGAGTTCTTTATAAGTATTTATAAAAGGGCTTTAAAAAGGTCTAACTATACTAACGTGACAAACTCAGTTTTAGTTGTGGCTATTTTCTAATGTGCTGAAATGCATTTTCGTGCAATTTTCTTCATCATTTTGGCACTGGTAGCATGATTTCATGATGAATTCCATTAAGGGTGCTGAGGCAAAGGCAGTATGGTGGCACAGCAGGTAATGCTCATGCTTTGCACTTCCATAGTTGTGAGTGTAAAGTCGGCTTCATTTCCATCTGCATGAAGTTTATTTTTGATGTTTTTCTTGAGACTTCCAGGCAGAATGCCAGTACTACACTGAAGTTCTTTGTGGTTCTTTATGTTCTTGAGTCCTGACCTGTGTCCTTTTGAAAATGTGGCAGGTTCTCCCCAAGCTGCATGTGAGAACTTGCATTGAATCTGCCAGGAAGTATGAGTTGGAAACTGTACTTTCCCAGAAATACTTGAGGCTATAACTGCTGCCAAATGTACATTATAGCCACAAAATGGGTATTATTCCTTCAAAAATATTGATGATAATTTCAGTAGAAAATCACTGATCTCAGCAGATATTCTGCTCTTAAAATGTCAGCTTTACTGCTCACTGTCTTCAGCAGTGTAAAACTTACTGGAAAACACATTTTTTTCCAGAGTGACGCACCATACAACAATTATCTGTATTGCAGTACTGTGACCAGCATGGAGAGATGTGAAATATAACAAACTACGTATGAAACCACTGGAATACAGATCTTGAATCAACCATCCATCATTGTTAACTATTTATCCTGAGCAGGATCACTGCTAGCCTGAGCCAATCCTGGAAACATTGGATGGTAGGCTGTGAAATTACCCCTAGATGGGACACCAGTTCCAGATTCAAAATCAGTCTTGAAACAGCAAATCTAACTAATAATATTGTGTGGACAGCAGCACCGCAAATTGGCAGATTTAGGTAAATTGTATTTTTCCTGTAAAGTGTTAAGTTGATTTTCTAAATCACTTATGCCACTTAATTGCAACATTTAAAGGGAGTAAAAACAATATTCATACCTGACTGCATGCATGTTTTAAAATTTTGCTACATATTGCTACCTTGTTACAGATTCCACATGGGCTATCATGTTAATATCACTCCACCTTCAAATGGACTTGGCTTCTGTCTGTAAGCCACTTGTTTGGAGATGACTGAGACCTGTTTGGAAGGCTGGGAAACCCTGGAAAGACAGATTTATGGCTTGCTTTGAAGCTTGCCTCTGGTAATCTTCTTTTTTCTGGCTGATAACAAAAGGGAAGAGAAACCCGTTTGTAATTCAAATTCTCAAGAAGCAAAATATGCACAGAAATTCAAAAACCCAAAGCATGTTGGTTACATTTATTTATTTAACATTACTATAATTTGCTCTGGTGCAAACAAATACCATGAACTTTTAGGGTATTTTTTTGGTAATTTTATGGCTAACTAACAAAAATATCAGACTAGATTTGCAAAGATCATCACTAGAGTATTGCTGTCCTACAGTGCAGACCTCACTAACTTGTTACTCACACTACACTTAATACACTGTCCACACTTAATGTCAATTTGCATACAAAAGACCAAAATAAAGTGTTGTGCATACCTTACATTAAGGTTTTATGATCATGAATCCAGAACTTATGCCTGGGAGATGGTTTTGTTTTGCATGTGCAGGATCAGCTGCAGTAAAGATATTAAATGTAACAGGAACGATGATACGCCCCATTGCGGTACTTATGTCTGTGACTAGATGTAATTGGATTTTTCCCCGCAAGCCCCCTGTTGCGACTTCCTGCAAAGAAACAAACAAATAAATAATGAAAACCATTAACTCTTGAAAGAGATTTGACAGTTTGGTGGAAACAAAAAAAAAATCTAGGGAAAATAATAAAAGCCTTTACACACTTAGTAGTGTATGATTTTATCAAATATATTAGCTGGGCCTACATACATTTTAATTATAACTGCATCTTTATTTCTGCAGCAACCGAAGAACAAGACAGCAGCGAATCTCCACAAGCAATTTAGTGAACTGTGATGCATGTTAAATAGTCTGATGCATGCTTAATATATAATTAAAAAAAAAAAAACAAAACTTTGCCCCATTTACAGGACACTGAAGAGAAATGGCAAGATGTAGTCAGTATCCAGTGAGGTTCTAGGTCAAAAAAGCCTCATCAACTTCTATAAATAGGCAAAGTTAAGGTTCAGATAACAGATTTCACTGTATCATTGTTTATTCAACAAAAAGTAAGCTAAAGTACAGACACTGTGTGGGGAAAATTAACTGGACCCTTATTGCTTTCATACAGACTAAGATGGTAATTAGCAAATAATCAAATGCGTTTTATTAGTTGATTGTCTAATAAAAGCAGTGATAAGAAGCTGTGCACAGAAGGCCAGAGAGTTCGAAGTGTTTACCCAGCCTGACTATCAGAAAGTCAAATACCCATCTGGAAGCTAGATGTTTATCCAGGGAAAACAAGCTCCCTGCGTGCAGGACAAAATATGTCAAAAAGTTATTCTGAAAAATAAAATCTGTGAAAATAGAATGAGAAACTTCAGTCTGACATGCTGGAAGTGCTGATATAATTTTTTTTTAACAGAATGTGCCCTTAACCTCCAAATATGATAGCAATAAATTCTATAAATATTTACTAAACATATTTCTGACATGATTACCTGATGATAATGATCATGGCTTTTATTATTATTGTTATTGTTGTTATTAAAAAGAAGAGAACATATTCAGGAAATGTACAGGCTGGTGACGTACAGTAACTAGAGCTGCTAATGAAAGGATGCTGGCAGCTTCCTGCTGTATTCATTGTGATAAATTGATAATACCCTCCTCTTCTTTTCACTGTATGAGTTTGAAAGGGTTTATTCATTCTGAAGTTCAATCACTTTAATTTACTGTTGCATAGTTCTTACTAAAATAAGATACAAAAATAGATATTCAGCTCAAACTGTAGCCCATGGTAGCAATGTACAGGGAAGGATTTTTAAATCAAATTCTGAATTGAAATGTAAATAATTACAAGATTTATTACCTGTATATATTTTGCATTGATGGTACCACTTATACTCACCCTTGAAAGAAGGGATACATCTGAAGAAGATATGCAGGTTCCTATTATCCTTTATATAATGCTTTATGCGCTCTGACTATAGCTTATGACGTTTAAATATAAAGTAAGAAAAATAAATTTGATTCTCAAAAATAGCAGCTTTCTTCCTTTATCTGCATTTACTACAATGTTCTTTCTGTTCATAAGAAAGATGTTATGACTTAATAACCTTGTAATATCTGTTTGTATTATATCTAAATGATTTAGATGAACTGGGATGATTTTTTTTCCCTTTTTTTACAGTGGTGCTATAAAGTTTTGAATCATAGAATTTTCTGAATTTCTGCTGAAATGTGACTTAAAATGTGATCTTCAGAAAGATCAGATCTTTGTCAAACTCCTGAAAATGGACAATAAATAAATAAAAAATAACACACAAAATGCTATACTTTTTCCATTCATTTATTGACCAAAATACCCCAGCATTAAATGTTTTTCAGTAAAGGTATGTGAAGCTCTACGATTGTTGCTTAAATTAAAGGGATAATTACAGTCAGGCACTGGGTTAACAGTCAAGTGTTTGTTTGGGTGGCACTACACAATTTAAAAAGCATAAACCTGAGACTTCATTGCCAAAGTCTGGTCTTCACCACACAGGTTTGTGAATGAATGCCATGTCTTAATAAAATCAGATTTCTGAGCACCTCAGAAAAAGGTTGTTCCTGTTTATCAGGCTGTAAAACAACTTCTAAAGCCTTTGGGCTTCACCAGTCTACTGCTAAGCAGAGAATGTACAAATGGAGAAAATTTGACACTAGAACCCCAGGGTAACATCTAAAGATCTCTAGGTCTCTCTTGCACTGGCTAATGTCGGTATTCATGAGTCTCCCACCAGCCAAACAAGGATACTGTGCATAGAAGGATAGCAAGGAGGAAGCCACTACTCTCCAAGAATAACATTGGACCACCTGGATGAGCCAGTTCTTCAGATGGATCAAAAGGAAACATAACTTTTCTGCTTAAATGACAAAGGTTGTCTGGCAAAAACCAAAAACTGCTTTCCATGATAAGAACCTGATCCCATCAAAAAACAGGGTGGTGGACGTATCCTGTTCTGGGCCTGTTTTGGTGCCATGGGACCAGAATGATTTAACATCATTGATAGAACTACTAATTCTGGCTTGTACTAGCAAATTCTACAGGAGAATGTCACATATTTGTCCATGAACAGAAGCTCAGCAAAACGTGAGTCTTGCAGCAAGACAACAGCCCTAAACACGCATATTCATCCATCAAAAATTGGTTAAACAAAAGGAAATTTCATATTTTAGAATGTCTGAGTCAAAGTAAATTCTTTGATCCAATAGAAAAGTTATGGCAGGACCCTAATCAGAGAGTTTGTACAATAAAGCCCATCAATATCACTAAGTTGAAGCAGTTATGGATGGAGGAATGAGCCAAAATTCTAATCATGGAACATGACAGTGACATGAACAGAATCCTTGCTTTCAACAACACAACTGAGGATGCTGTTGCAGGTTATAAAGAAATTTACATTAAAAAGTTGCTTAAAACAAATCTTCAGACTCCGAAAACAGCTTGCTCTGGACAATCTTTACCACGAGGAAACCTCACTGCTGCAATCTTTAGCAGTACATGAGGTTGAAGCACAGATGTCTCTTAAGGACATTGGAAAACTGATTTTTATGAAAATTTTGTACCTAACTGACCCACACAAGAATGTCGGAACGACGTGAACCATGTTACATTTATTAATTAGACATAGGAAACACTAATGCAAATGTGGGTAAACGCTTCCCTGGAGTGCATACTACCAGTAGATTAAAATCATCCTTAGACATAAATTGTTTTGAAATGGCATCTGCATTCTGGTTTGTTTATCCTGGTAGGGTACTGCAAGGTATTATTTGCAGATTTTTTCATTTATTTTGATTTTTTTATGGATAAGCGTTTGATAAAATTTGCTACAGCAAAAGTATCCATTTGGATACTAATATATAGATATTAATTTTCAAGAGCCATATAGCAAAAATTTGGTTATAGAGAGTTTGTATACCAAGGCATTTCTGTATAGATCTAGGTTGATAATAGCAAGACAATAGAGTTGTCAGCCCACATTGTGGTTCAAGACCATAACTGTAGTTACTGACAAGGTGAAGGGGTCTAGTTGATTTCAATTCCTCCCAGACAGAATGGATGAATTATTCATAAAATCAAATTACAGCTTTACCTTACTTTGCTGTAGACTGAAGAGACAATTGAGTTGAGCTTAAAGATTTATTTTCTTTGGAGATAATTAACTATGGATATTTTTATTCAAGTAGTTGCTGAAGAGTTTATTTGTTTGTAGTGCTGTTTGCAGAAATTTCAAACTTCTGTTTACTTTTTTTAGGTCTTGGGTTGTTTATGTCATTCAAGTATTAATGTAATTAATAAGACAACAGAAAGCAGTGTCCAGATTTAAATATTTGTGGATTGATAAATTATTCAGACTGCTCCCTAATGCAAAATATTTGTTAAAATGAATCTAGGCCTTGGATGCAGACTGAATGTCAAGCAAAACTGAGGAGTGAGAAAGAATTCTGTGCTTGTGTCAGTCTGTGTTCAACATATGCACAGAAACTCAACAGAATGTAACAAATGAGTCATATGTAAACATTAATGCTTCAATAATATTTCAGCTGAAATTTATTGTTTTAGAAAAATGCTCTGCAACAATATTAGTTTTCTTTCAGGTGCCCTGCAACTAAAGCACATGTGCAAGCAACTATCACAATGCAATTAGAAATCCTGCCACAAAAAATATTTATGTCTAAAGTTAAGCCAGGCCTGTTTCATGGGGCATTTTATGCCATCATGTTTAAAGAATTATACCTTCAGCTCTACATCACAATATTTATTTGGACATCTTCCCCATAGGCCCACTTTGTGGACTCGACATATGGGCCATCTTTTGGGAGAACACCTGCCTGCTTTTACAAGCCAATCTACAGCCAAACCTGTGGGGAGGAGATACTGAGAATATTCCAGATAAATAGCCTTTCCTGTCAGTAAAAGCGCCCAGTTTTAGCAAAAAAAAAATAGAATTAAAAGTTGCCCTGAATCTGATTGTTAAGCCACAGGATAATGATAAGTCCACCTGGCTGAATTAGAAACTGCTGTTGTTCCTTCCATCATCCATCGATCCATCAATACATCGATACTTCCATACATCCATCCATAAATCATCTTTTAATGCTTAATCCTAAACACGGTCACAAGAGTCCTGAGCCTATCACAGAATCTATGGGCATTAGACTATGAAACTACTCCTGGGAATTACTCCCACTCCATTGCAGGTTGACTACCTTACTGCCTAACTGCTCTTCTTGTAAGTAATATTTACTCTGGCTGTGAGGAGAAGGCACAAAGGCCTCATTTTAGTCACTGTTTGCCATGCTTAGCTGTTAGTATTGTGTATTAGTTAAATTATACCAGTATACTTCTATCCACCTCTTCATTCCTTCATATCTATTTTTCCCAACTTGTCTTTATTCTGTTGTGATTAAGACCATACAAACTATGAGATTTCATTTTTCACCAGGTTTCACTTGGAATTAGTGGAAGTAATGTATTTGACCACACTTTGCTATATGTTCACAGACACTCTAATATACAGTGACTTGCAAAAGTATTCAAACACCTTAAAAGTTATCAGTAATGCCTGAATTACAAATTATAGTTGCAAATATTTTTCCAATCCATATTTTTATTGTGTACTCATTTGTTTTAGGATTAAACTGTCAGAGCCAAAATAAGTTTTTTTTTTTTGTAGAAATGAAAAACTGAAATATGCTGTATGCATAAATATTCAAATGCCACACATTATAAGCCGTTAATTGTATGTAATAACAGCATTTAGTCTTTTGGGATACATATGTACCAGTTTTTTTCACTTTTCATATTACTTTCATATTCATCTTGGCTCAATTTATAGCAGTTTTTTTGGGTTGGGTCAATGACACTTGTGGACCACAGTTTTGAAACAGTACCAAAGATTCTCAGCGTAATTGAGGTCAGGACTTTGACTGGGCCACTGTAGGACATTCATCTTTGTGGTTCTAAAGATACTGGATCTCCCAGTCAGCACTGATAGATCAATAAAAAGGAAGCGGAAGGACAAAAACTCAAAGAATACAGATTTCTTATAGATAAATATTTCAGTTTTAGTGACCCGCACAATGTAAATGATAAGCAGCTTTATGACAATAACCAGCAATATTTTTTTTAAAGATATTTTGTGCAGAGCAGCATGCTGTCACCGTAGACAGTGATGGTTCTTCACAGCTCCTGTCCTATGTATGTTAGCATAGGTTCCAGTTCTGGCTTCGAAAGCCTGCTTCTCCCTGTGGTCTCCTCCTACATTCCAAAGACTTGTGTTTCAGATAAACTGTAACTTAAAATTGTGTGCATACATGAATGTTTTATGATGGACTGGTCCCCCCCCCTCCCATCCTAGCACTGCTGTAACCCTGCACTAGACAAATGGCTCCTCATAGTGGGCCGGTGAAATCTATTGCCATGTAGCTGATTACATGCATTTTACTTGTTTATATTTTTGCATTTTTCTCTAGACTGAAAACAAGAAGATCACTCAAGCCTGCATTTAAAAAAAAAAAATTGCCTTAACTATTCAAAATGTTAAAAAGTTAAACATGATGAGAGGGTTGGCAAAACATACACATTGTTCCATGTAGCACTGTCCATAATCACAGGGCAAAGGACTCTTCACAGCCACGAGCAGGAACATCCACACACATCATGCAGGACATTTCACATCATAAACAGAACGCTGTGCACCTCCAATCCTTGACACCATGACTGGAGACCATGGCAGCCCTAACACACATGGCTAGTTATGACCAACAAACACCTTGTTGCCATGAAGTCAATATTTAAGTCCTTCCTAACCACAGTAGGATGACTTCCCCCAGCGGGAGAGACAGAGACCTGCTCTTATTCGCTTTTCCCCAACAACTTTATTAAACACATTAATAAAACCCCATGTGTCATAAATACTAATGTCATCATTTCAAAGTTGTTATTCTTTGACAAACAAGCACTTGACAAACACGTGTAAGTTTTCTATGACTAAATACACAAAATAATTATTTTACATTTCTCATGTAATTTTTTATGAGAAATGCAGAATACCATTCGAGTGTATTTTAATCACTGCCTCCCCCAAAATCCTGCTAATTCAACATGATAAACACAACATATAGAAACAATTTGAGGCATAAACCATACATTCATTGGTTCTCAACTTTTATATTTATTGTACTTTAACAAGACTCTTTCTTTAGACATGTATACAACTTGTAACTTTAGACTGTAAAAACTTCATGTGTGAGTGCTCAATCATTAATATTCCTCTTCAAGAGAATGGAAAATGACAACCTGAGTTTTTATTCCATGAAATGAAAGACATCAAGACAAAACATAGACTTGCTAGTCAAGTGTTTGTTTGTCAATGAAGACTAACACATTTGAAATTATAACTCTAACAAGATAAATTTGACAACATTTTATTAATGCACATACAGTATGTCTAAGTTCATTATACAGTATCATAAAACAGTTGATATTTGATGGAATATTGCCAATATCTGTTACCATGATAAAATTACAGCATTTTTAGTCTATAATAAATCTCTACACTGTTGGATGGCCATTCAGCATCTATAGTTCAAGGTCATTCAGCTAAATAAGTTTCTGTTCTCTTTGGTTACAAACACCTATGCTCAGAATACCTTATCCAATGTGATTTCATACACGATTCACTTCTCTTTTGTATCAAAGTCCCAAGTGGCTATTTTTCTGACCTCATAGCTCATTGGGGGAAAACGGGCTTCTGTTGTTGAAAACCTGAAAAAAGAAAAGGGAAAAAGAAGAAGCTGAGCCACATAAATTCACCTGCCATGCTTGGATTTCCACAGAGTGGAAAAGCATTTATGATTCTGAACAACCACAATGATCTGAGCAGACCCTGGGTCTAGATCCTTCATTCCCAGGCACAGTGAGAAAAGGAGTACAGTGGACTCCACTCCGGGCAATTAATCCTGTTTGGGCACAGCGGCGACAAAGGCCAAGCTCCAAATGGCCCAGTGATGGAGAAGTGTGAGACACAGAGATACACCCCCACTTCAGCTGATTCTCATAACCCAAGAGCTTAGCTAGGGCTTGGACCATAAAATCATTCCGACTGAAGCACGGCCTTTGAAAGAGTTATGGGTTCTATTTCAATATCATGGATTTGCATCACAAAGTTGAGCTGCAGTCTGTCCTGCTTCGCATATCAGGTCATAAGGGCACATGTACTAGAAAGGCTCATTTTTTCAACAGCTCCCAGAAAATGAAAAAAGACTTTAGGGAAATTTAATCCCAAAGTTATTCAAAAGACAATTAGTGCATTCTAAAATGATAAGTGCATATGATATTCTTAAAGGTGTTTATATGTGTAGTGTATGCCATTGTATTTTCTGCATAGAATTGAGGGGCACCAACAAATATTCTTCCACCCTTAAGATCCTCAGTGTTAAACCCTTTCTGAAATAGTGCCCGCAGAGAATGGAAGCCACAGGATAAATTCTGTTGCCATGCTGCCTTTGTAACCCCCCACCACTGTCACACTCAGGGCTCAGGGTCTGACAGGGCACAATTGTGACAGGTACATTAGCATGTTGATGTTGGAAAATGCATCATTCAAATCATAAGCAATTAGATGACTAATCATTGTGACCTGATATATGAAATGGACGGTCACTGGTCACTGTGTAAATAACCCGAAAGCTGCTGGCATCCTATAGAGCTGGTGTGCCACACTGTTGCACTAACATTAGTTTGTGTGTGTGTGTGTTGATATAATGTATTTGTCAGACTTTCATTTTTACAGTATTTTTTATTCAGTATTTTACAGTATTTATTTTTTGTATTCAGTATTTTTTAAATTTGAATTCTGTCTTTTTTTTAAAAGGAACCCGTGGTAAAATCACCAGTCCAGGGAAACTTGGCAAGTCCGTGTATAATCTAAGCTTTAACACTGGGAAATCCTCATACTTTTGCTGTTCCCAGAACCTCTCCCCGTACATGGTTAACCGCAGTTTAATCCATTTCACTGCTGATGAAAGTCTGCCTCTGAGGTTATGTGGAAAGAGCTAACAGCCTTATCCTCAAGCTTAGGACTTTAGTTGTTCTTCAGTCAAGCAGTGTGATATGAGCTCAGTATAAAATGATAACCTTCTATAGACATCATTCCTGACAGACCTATCAGAGTTAAAAATGCACCCCTGAAGTACAGATTTAAAAAAAAAGACATTGTTAAAAGATAAACATGACAAAACAAAGCAATGAAATTATAATTAAGTTAGTCAGCTAACACCTCTGTTCAAGGCAAAATATAATGCTGGGAATGTATTTTAAGCTTTTTCCATTTTATACAGCAGGGTAATTTACACTGGAGCAATTCAATGTAAATACAATACTTTGCTTAAGGGTATTATAGTGATAGCAAAGATTGGAATGCAAGTCATTTGGTTTGAAGGCAACAACTCTAAACACTGCACTACCTGCTGTTCCCAACTTTCACTATTCAAATGTTGTATATTACCTTATATTCATGCTAATTTCTGCAGGTTGTTTGCTTGCTTACCCATATGTCGTGCTATTTCTTTACTTATATGGGTAACTAAGGGTCTAGTGTTTTAATCTGATGACAGTTTGTACACTTGTGATATTTAATTTATTTAAATTACATTTTTCCAAATATACCCACAAGTATGTTTGTCCTTTCATCTGATTCAAGGGGTTCATTCCATACTTTTCTTAAGAAGTATCTTGAATTTCGATATATATATATATATACTGGAGTAAACATGCCTCTGAAGTCCTACAAGGCAATAACTACACCGAATTTGCATTTCATTGTATTTATCAGCTTATTAATCTTTTATGCTTTTTTGTCTCTCCCTGAAGACACGACTTGTTTAGACTTTGAATGACTATTGTGTGTTTCTTGTTTCTAGAAATAGTATGCCTTTGAAATGTACAACAGTAAGCTCTTTGTAGATACGTCAAATAAAAAGTATTGGCCCACTGCAAATTCTGTGTAGTTATTGGGCAAAAAAAAAAAACTTTAAAAGAAAAAAGAAGGAAAAGAAAGACAAATCTCTGCACTGGTTTAAAAAGCCATTTGTGATGGCATCTTCCTAAGCAGTAGTTCAGATCACTGAGCCAAAGTGAATGCCACATAATAAACAGGTCCTCAAAACCGTTTCCTCGCGGTGAGCATGACTTGTTTTACGAGTGGGTGGCCCTGGAGAACCATTTGCAGCTGGGATTCAGATGTTTATGTTGGATAGGAACCTGTAAATCTCACAATGCAGTGTTGTCCACGGGAAATGTATTGGATGACCACATGATTCTTGATTTACGTACATGCTTCAAAGGCAAAAATGTGAGATCTAAAATCCTCTGGAGGTGAACGGTTACACTAAACACTGCTCTCAAACAGACAGACTAATGTTATAACTTTGTTGATTAAAGCTGTATCAAGCACTCGAAATGGTATGACTACTGAGGACATAAATTTTAGACATAAACAATGGCAATGCAAGCAAAAAAATTTGACCATTCTTAAAACAAATTTTTGCAAAAAACCAAGATGCATTCCCATTATGTCTGTCTCGGACTTCTTCTATACATATTTATATTAAAAACTGCAACAGAGATGGTCATGTTAAAATTTGCAAAGACATGAGCTACAAAACCACAGAACCTTCAAAGAGGTGCCATCAAAGAGGTGTTAAAAGGATCATTCTTTTACATCTTACACTTTATAGCATCTGTTTGGTTCTTTTTCCTGTTTTCTGTGTTATAAATAATTGCTGATATATTCTTTGTACAACTGGTGACATGATCAATATTTTCTGTGATACATTGCTGTTGTGATTATTGATCTTCCTAATTTATTTTTTTAAAACATATTTTCCATTTATTCAGCCCCTGGTGTATAAACTCACCCTAGTCAAACAAAGCATCTAACAGAATGTCACTCCCAGGTAAAACACATTCAGCATTGTTATAAAATATATAATGTTATTAATAGGCAACACAATTACCTGGCAATGACTGTGTCAGAGCACAGGGATGGTCTTCTTTCTGGATGTGTGTCCCAGGGTTGGTGGAGGCGAAGCAGAGCTCTTGTTCATTGTGTTGGGTGACTCTGTGTCACCTGTGCTCATAACAGGAAGACACTGGTTGGGGCAACTGCAGGACATCGTCCTGTAGCACAAGGGCCCAGCAATAACTGACTGACAGTACATGGCGGTGAGAAAATGAACAGTGAACTGCTGCTGAACTCCTCAGAGGTGGTGAAGACCAGATGTTGTCAGTTGTGATATGAAGCTAAATGTAGATGTAAATATACATGTAAATACAAATTAATGAACTCTTAAGATAGAGAGGCTCAGAGTAGGAGCAGAAAAAGGTTCACACCACATGCAGCATTGAACACTGACAGAGTTTCCCACATGCATGTAGTTGTGATAATGCCATCCATCCAACCACCCGTGTCGACTGATCGATCGACTGACCCATCCATCCATCATCAGTAACCGCTGTGTACTTTTTAGGGTCAGGGTGGTCTGGAGTCTGTCTGAGAATCATTTGGATACTAGACTATAAATCAACCAGTGAATGGGAGTCCAGTACATCTCATTTTCATAACAACAGCAACAACATAAATTTTGGTATGTGTGAAACTTGAATAGTTTATAAAGTACAGATTATTCTCATGCATAAATCAGTGCTAAAATGTTGCTTCTCTTAGTCATACTGCAGCAAGCAGAACACTAGAACTATTGTGGAAAACGTCCAGTTATGAGACTGCACACAAAAATGCAGTTTTGTAAATTCGATGAAGTGGAAGACAGAAGAGAGAAACATCTAAAAAGTTTAAGCCAAAAAGTGGGACATCTTAGTAGAGCTTAGTAGTGCAGAAAAGGATATTTCAAGGAGTCTTAAATAGTTTATGTGTAATGATTGACAAACTGACCAAGCCTTTTACAGATATGGGAGTGAACACACTGAATTTGCGTTTCCTTTTAAGCTGCAGTTCATTATTGCACTATTGGATTTTGTTCCTTTTTAAGTCAATATGCTGCATTTCTTATATGCTTTAGATTCAAAACTGTGTCGATTTACTCTTCATATAATTTCACATAGAAATGTGCATAATTTATATATATATATGTGTGATGATTATATTTACTCTTCATATAATTTCACATAGACTAGAAACATTAGAAATGCATTTTCTCTGAACAATTATGTGATCTGTGCTTCTGAATTCCTGTGAAGTCAGTGTGGGGTGTTTTGAGAGATATAATCTATTACACTCCAGCCCCAAAAGAGGAAAACTTTGTACAGCAGTGTTTGAGGTAAAGTTACACTTGTGCATCCTGAGCAAACAGGCAAACACTTTATCTCCATGCCGTTGCAGTGAATTCAGCCCCACCGGCAGGGGATGTTTGAACTGGCCCAGGGGGGTCCTTGGTTTGTGGTCTAGTGACCTTCAACACCCAGTTCCCCAGGCTTGCCTGTCACCACTCAGCAGCCCTCTGCTCTTGAGGATGTGCTCTAACCAGACAGATGGGAGACCCCGGGCCCTAACCCCAACCCTCAGCTCCCACTTTGAAGCTCCACAACTATTCAAGACAAGGCGGACTGAACGTATCGAAAATGTGTTCCAAAAGCATTGCGATGTGACCATGGACAGTGAAAGGAAACCTCTGTTGAAGAAATTTCAGAGACTAGTTGATTAAACTGTTTGTTTGCAAGGGAAATAGGGGAATATTTAAAAAAAAAAAAAAAACTTTGTTGCCTTGCAAATATTACAGCTACAATGGAGGCATGCGCAGCATTTATTCATCATGGAAAAGTGAATCCAGACCCACATTTTATTTGCCACAAAAGAACGTCTAAACATCAATTTCAGGAAAGAACACTTTCCAGTTTCAGCTGATCAGGTGTGAACAATACTGAAGTTTTGTGCAACATTCCAAGTTAACTATTTATTTTTCATTGTTATGTTTTTCATCCAGAGTTTTGAAAGTTAGACATTTTTATGAAACCATAACTTAATGATTATTTTGCAAGAACGCATTTAGCCAGCCTGAAATTTCTGACCATTTCGTGCTGTGGAGAAGCTGTATTTTCCATGGTCTATCTTAAGTTCACTAAGGAGCCACTGAGTCATGTGGCTTCAATCTAAAATGCCAAAACAGTGTAAAAAACACAAAGTGTAAATCAAACTCTTTTTCTGTTAACATTTAGTGTGTAAGAAGGCCAACTTTATTTATATTACAATGTTTCAAGACTGTTTATCTTCAGATGACTTAAACAGCCAATGCATCTTTCAAGACAGTGTTAAACATGCAAAGAAACTGTTTTTATTTAGTTTTTATGTCAGGATTTTCTGTGTAAATTCATTCTTGGCTCTGCTGCATCTGCATTTTCTGTATCTTTGCTCCACTGAAGGCTACGCTGGATGTATTTGATCTGCATGGCTGTCAACGTCTGTTTTTTTTTTGCCACTCGTGATTTTTGTGAGGTATTTCTTTCCTCCATGTGCCTATCCCTCGGTTGCAGCTGGTTTGCAGTTGTCGAGTAATGCCACCGCTGACGGACATGTCCTGATTCACATCTCCACCCACCCCCTCAGAGAGTCGCACTTGGCAAGGAGAGCGAGAGCGAGCTCGGTGTGTCCGTGTCTGCCTAATGTGCGGCGTTGGACCAGGCCCAGGAGCTCGATGCAGGGAGGAACAGCTGCTTTCAATTACATTAACTACTATAGGCACAAATGGCCAGCTTTGCTTACCTCCTTGCTCTGCTGAATGACTCATTTAATCGTTTTGACAAACATGCGGGCTGCATGCATTCGTCCATTTGCTTCTTTGTTATGAACCCCTATCTTCGCAGTCATAAACATGGTAGTACTATTGAACAAGTACTGCCTTCTTTAGATTTCTTGAGATTTAGTTTCCTTTATCTTGCACCTTTTTGGACCGTAATGGACTTAATATAGTTATAGTTTTTTACAATTCTTTCCTACCATGTGTGGTTATTTATTGCTATTTTTATATACTGAAGTTGTGCAGGCTTTATTATGGCACCTTTCCATTATTACTTCTTTTGGAGAGCCGGGCTTTTCCTCTGTACAGTTTATTTCTTATCACACTTCTTTCATAGTTTCCACTGTATACTGTGTCCCCAATTTATAAAGAGATAAGTAATTAGATTACAAGGATATCACTGGCAAAACTTTGTAAACAAACAAATACATAAATAATTTAAATAAAATATATAAATAATTTTATACCTTATATATAGTCTACAGTAGATAGATGTTCAGGTTGATGTTTAAAAGTACTTAAAGACATGTCACATACTTTTGGTTAACTGTAGAAAAAGAAGTTTAATGCCCACCCCATAAAATTTGAAGGTCAAGGAAACCAAAGTCTATTTTTTTACAGCCACACATGAGCATTCCTTTTTTAACCACCCCCCAGGCGTAAAGTCATGAAGTTCCCTCTGATTCCTACAATGGGATCTCCAGAATGGTCGACCACATTTATTTCTTTTGATCATGTCTGACTTTTTGCTCAAAACCTTGCAGATTTCAGCACCCTCCTTAAGCCAAAAAGAAGGAATTATATGGATGGTAAATATTAGCGGAATGTCAATTTGAGCAAATATTGTCAGCAAGAATCTATTTGACGTTTACTTGCCTAAACTCCTCAAATGTCTATAAACTGCAATGCACTGTAAATCATTATTTTGAGCAATATGGATAAAAACGGATTCTCGTGTTCTAAATTAAACATCACAGAACTGAATAATACACTTCAGATGTAAAAACTGTATATCTTTATGAAATATATAAACAAAAGATGCTTTGTGTGCGTATGTTTTCAGTGAGCTTGGTGCCTTTGCTGCACTCAGTTCCTATCTCTTGTTCTCTCACAATCTGAGGTAATTAATATATAATTTATGTCAGAACTCTTCTAGGGAATGGCCCATTGTTGCATGTGGTATATAACCATAATTTCAGGAAGATCTAAAACATAAAGCTATTGTTGCATTATTTTTCTAAAATAAAAAGAGTAAGTCTCTGTAAAAGGGGGCGATTAGAAAGTGAGAACAATGGTAAAAGCTTACAATTAGACCTTTAAAGTGAAGTTCTAGACTAGAGTCTGCTCTTGGTATCCGTTCACCTTAATCAGAACCATATGTGGCTCAGGTTCAATAAGTAGTTGGAGTCTCAGTAAAATAAACAGGACTCATAGCTACACTTTCATATTGTCTAAGAGCTGCACAGTGCTGGGATTTCCAACTCAGTCAATGCATACAGCACAATGATCTTTATTTTCAGGAATGTTTGTGCGAGTCTTAAAGATATCACAGGAAACAATGAACAGAAATTAGCATGAAATGGGGAACCGTTTCATCAAAATCTTAAAACCTACAAAAAGTATGTCCTTTTTGGTTGTTTAGACACAAATTGAAGCTCAAAATCATTAAATAATGTGCAGAAACCCCTTTCCTTTTTTTATTACTGCCTAATCAATTTTGCATACTGCAATATGTTGAGCGTGTGCATGTGAATGACATCATGGTTCAGTAATGATCCACATGGCACTTCACGTAAACAAACTGCTCTTGCTTTCCTGGAGTCCTGCCTGAACAGAGCAGCCCCACAGATGGATATGCTGTCAAACCTAGTGAAGTCAAAAATGCAAAGTGAGCGATGGACTCTTATCTTCAATTTGTCACAGGTTATGTGCAAGCAAGAAGGAAACAAAAACTGAAATTACATTTTACGTTTTCATTTAGTTTAGGCAGGGATAAATGACAGGAGTTTCACAAAAAAAAGAAAAAGGAGGTGTTGTAGTCATGTAGTCTTTGTTATATATATATGAGGGCACATGCTCGGTGTTTACAGCAAGTGTTCAATGTTATCAGATGTTGAATAAAGGGAAAATGAGAGTCAAAGTGTCTGTATCTTTGACACAACAACCTTTTGTTTAAAAAAATAAAGTGTCCAGTAAATGTGATGATGCGGCACAAACGTTCCGAAAAAAGATGGCAACAGCTGATAAAACCTGTGCATGTGTACATATGGCTTTGGACAAATTCATAACAGTACATAACAGAGTTTATTCCAATACGTTAAGTATTATTTTATTACAGTACACTGTGTGGGACTGGAAGGTTTTTAATTTGTAGATTACTTAATTTATTTTGATTTTTATTTACATTTTCTTTTTTTATTATGAAAAAAGTCATGATGAAAATTTTGATATAAAAGAGTTCAGTTACAGAGAAACTGCTGTCTAAACAAGACCTTTGAATCAACTTTTCTACTAAGCAGTCCAGGTAGCAGCGAAAAGGCATTTTTACAAGCAGGTCTGATTGTTTAACCTAATAGGTACAGAAAAAGAGAACAATTGGGATTCATGAGGACCCCATACCTTAGGTCCCAAAACCATCAAATCTGCCCCTGATAATAACATTGTAATAACCTGCTTCAGCCACGCTGTTGACTCAAGACAGTGTTAACAATCATCCAGTAAATCACCACAACTATTTACAAGCACACTGTGGGAGAGCTACAACCCCTCCCACTGCCACTACAATACTAACAAAACATTTACCCAAATCTCAGCTTCAGTAACTCCAGGTTGTTTGTCACCATCAGAAGATGCTGGTAATCGGAAAAGGAGCAGAAGGACAGTTGTTAATTGTGTTATATTCGAATTTGTCTCATTAATTAAAGGGATATCTTGTCGCAAGATTTATATATAGTACTGGTTTTTAGACAGTATGCTTGATAAAAGCAGGGGCACAGTTGGTGGAATTGATGCCTTGCAGCTCTGGGATCCATATCTAAGTTCGAGGTGTGTAGCGTTTGCATATTTTCCCCATGTTTGCACCCAACAAACTTACGCTGAAGAAGGTAATGGTGAACCATTTATCTCTTCTCTCGCCTTGGAAACCACACAGGTGGTCACTCTCAGTTATACTTCACTCAGAGGCACTTCCACAATAAGGTTGGACACAAATGATGGATTTTACTGATTTTTTTAGCTTGATTAAAGTGGGACCTGTCGGTATGGAAAGACAAGTCATAAAACCACATTGGTCCAGTGTGCTCAGGCATCAGTTCTAACCTTTTTTTAATCCATGGTAATTTCCTGCATTGTTTGCAATTAATTTTATGTTCAGAACTGTTTGTCACTTTTTTGCTCATCAGCATTATATTCACAATTTACATTGTTCCTTATAAAATCAACCATTCCCCTTCCTCAAATGAAGAACTTTGGTTTGTGAGCAGTAATATGTTGTGGACTTACATGCTTTCTAACTTTTAACTTCTTGCACAGAAGTGCACAAGTTTCTGCAGCAGGTGTGCCACAAATCTTCTGCTGGTAAAAGTGCAAGCCTTATGAGAAATTTTCACAGTCTTACTGCACATGAAAAATTCATCCATACTATGGCAGTGGTGTAGAATGTGCAGTGCAAGTTAATTTGACATCCATGTTGTGTGAATAATGTGAAACACAGATACCTGTAGCTTTTAAAAGAATTGCACATCTTTAATACTATGGGATCTGATAAATTAATTTTCAGGTAAATGGTTTGCTGCTTAAGAATTTGCTGTTATCTACATTGTTAGTTACCTCATTGATTCATACCCAGAACTCCTGGTGGACATGCTCTGTCACAAGAAAGACAACCTTAAATCACAACTCAAATATGAAGTTATACACCAGTACAGATTTTAAATCTAATATATAGGCAGGCTGATATAAATTCTGTTTAGTTAAATCATAAGAAACAGCTTCTCTAACAATAGCTTACATATCAACGTGTGCAGTTCTCCCCCCTCTAAACAATGGAAATCACATTTTTGACATCATTAGAAAAAAGACAGAATCCATAAGAACCAAGAGGAAAAACAGCTCTGAACATCACATGACTTGTAATGAAAATGCATAGTTCTAGAAATAAGTAGAGATTTTAATTTTTGGCAAATAGACAAAAAAGAACATTGACCCTTTGCACTAGACAGAGAAAGAGCAGTTTCTTCCTCCACTGAGTATCCAGGCTGGTCAGCAGGCAAAGGACTGAGTAGAAGGGGGTCTCAATTGCATAGATTTGTGGGCCTGGAGGTTGGGAAATGTGGTAATACAAATTAGTATGTGGGGTGAAGCAGTAAAGATAAGTATCCATCAGGTTTTTACTTATCACTTGTAAGAGCAGGAGATTTTTATGACTGCAGCCATTTATAATGATTCGTTTGCCGTGTGTCTGACTGATCAAACAGTTAAGAGTCCAAGTAGGTCACACCAGTTCGTAGCCAGCATTTCCTTATCAAAAGTAGACCAACCAACAAAAGATACACTGCCATAACTTTCGAAAGTTGGAGGAATCTTAATATTTGATCTTACTGAAATTTTCCTGGTTTCCTGAATACTCTCCATACCGATATCTTCACTGAGTGAGAATGGCTGATGTAAAAGATCACAGTCATCAGCAGACATTACATTGAACTCAAAAACAGTCAACAGAAACTGGAAGCAATAACAAAAATTGATCTTACCACCTAAGTAAAATGCAATTATCAATAAAATCCGTAATAAAAATTAACAATCAATGAACCTCCAAACATAGTTGTCAAGTGTTATTAATATATAAACCATGCTTATATAATGATGACTGGACTGTTTTTTAAAAAGTGAACTGGACCAAACATATTGTTTTAAGCAGATGAATGATTTGGTCACAAGTTATATTCCCAAACTAACTACAAAGAGTTTCTTTCTTCTCTGTTGTATTATTCATTTAAATCAACTACCATGAAGAATCTGGTACAATAACTAAAAGAGTAGATTCCACACCAGCTTCTACTTGTTCTGTCTGAAATGTTTTGCACTGCGGACAACAACAAACAAGTTTTCTTGTTGTTACAACATACCTCATACAGAATGCATAAGGAAGTCTCTTACAATTAACTTATTCACGTATTGCCAAAGAATTTGATGTAGACATGACAAGGGAGTGTAGGAAAGACTAAATGCATGTGAGAACTTCTCATCTTGTCAGATGCATGTCAACAAGTAAGCATCACTGGTGAATTTTAAATAGAACAACTATCAAGAAAGAGGCACATCCTCCCAGACAGGTATGCCGCAGTTTGCTTTGAAGACAGCGCAGACTACCAGGAGTCATTCATGCATCTGTTTCGAGGTTTCTTTGAGAGACTGCGCTTGCCTTAAACCCTCAGGCATCTTCTGTGAAGTGAAGCGGCAGTCAGTCCAGCAGCGACAGGAGTTGAAGCAGGTGGAGGGAGAACATGCCACGAGAGTTGACAACCTTTTTTTTTTCCCCTGCATTTCAGAATTTCAGAGCCGAACTTATCTGCTCAGTATAAACAGGGGAGAAAAGCTCCCATGATCTGCAGGCTAAATGAAGCCACCTTTAATGAAATTTCAGGGCACTGCTTGTTGTCTCAACTCCTTTGGGGAGATGGGCTTGTCTTGAAAAATGTACTGAAAATTTTTTTAGTTGGGCAACCTAAAGACCCTTTTTTTGGCTCTTGCTGTGCCTGTAAAAAGAATTCACCTCGCTGGATTTTTTCACATTTTATTAAGAGAAAGTAAATTCGGTGATTATTATTATTATTATTATTATTATTACCCTACAATGCAGCAGGATCCTATCCAATCCTAGCACTCTTTGTTTGTGAAAGAGGCTTTGCACTGAAACACCTCGGTTAAAACAGTTACCAATAGTGAGTGAAGTGAGAATAAGTTGTTGTGTGTGTATACACACACACACACACACACACACACACACATACATATACATTTAAATCAACTTCCATATATATATATATTGCTCACAGAACAAAGGTCAGGTCCTTTAATCATTCTGATTCATATAGTTTTAGGGTAGTAACCGCTCCACCACCACTTTGGATTTTCTCCAAAGTACATATACAGAATTATTAGACTGGAAGATCAGATCATATTAAATCCTGCTTGCATTTTAAACACCTCACGAATTGCTTCAAAGTTGCAGGGCACTGTCTCGCTTCAGTTATAGATTTTTTTCCAGCTGTCATGGCTTCTGGCTTGCAGATCTTACATGTCCACCTTTAATCCTACTTTTTATGACAAGAGACAAACCACTTCCCTGTCAATTTAAATGCAAACAGTGAAAAGGTCATGGGTCTCGTAATGTTTCCTACAAAGTCATCATCAATCATACTGATTCCCATGGCATGGTTTTAGAAAATAAATGTTTATTTTTTCATTTTTATTTTTATGTTCTTTTGACAGTACTGAAATTAGACTACTGTGTAACAAAGATAAGCTGGCACACTTAACCATCCTATCACTGTTAGCAACATTTCATGGATTGTTACTATACACTGAACTTATGCTCGTCATTTACTCTCAGAAATGTCCAAATTTCACCAGAATATTACATTTAAAGATGTGACACTGCCTTTCTTTGCAGAATCCAAATAAGACATTTTTCTATTAGTATAGAGTATAGAGGCTGTTTAATATGCACTACAAGTAGATTGTTCTTGAAGTTTAAGAACAATTCTTTTCTGAGCACTGCTACTGTTATGAATACTAACTTTGTTTATATTAAACACTGAAACAAGTAATTAATTTGCTTACTGTACATTCTTCTGCATACTCTTGTTTGGGTTCTAATCCCATCGGTAATTTAGAACATGCATTCCACATATCTCATCTTAAGTATAGGCATGTGTGGTTTCTTAGTGCTAAAGATCCCCCATGGAACACAATGACAAACTCATGGATCATAATTATCTCTTTCTCTTTATCTCTCTGTCTTTCTTCACCCTTGTGCCCCCTCCCCACATACACATTCACACACATGGCTATGCATTCAGCCAGCTAAAGGAGCTCCAGTGCACACACTGCTCAGAAATCAAAAAAGTACGATGGTTAATCTTCTACTGAAGATTGCTTACAACCCCATTCTCTCCCTTTCCTCTCCAGTCCACAGGCTGTCCTCCCCGCTGTACTTATTGTACATCTTCATCATTGTTTCAATGTCATATGATGCCATTTGTGCCTTTTTTACTCTATTTCAGGTTCCTCCAGAGATGTTGAGGGAGGAGGTTTATGACAGAAAATTAGATCTTTTGAGGAAGCTGATAAGAGTCTGAGGATTCGTTCCAGCCAGGGATGGATGAAGACCATCCGATGACTCTTTTTTCATTTTCCACCCATTTCTACGTCAACATTATGCGTTCTACAACAGTTGATGGCTTTCATGGCATGCATGCAGCTGCTCTTTCATCCACCCTAAATCACAATGTTTTTTTGACATTCACCAAAAATGGCTGAGGACACAAAGTATCCCTTTAAAAGGGGCTGTTGACACTACTGAATGACCTTTTTTGACATTAATATCATCAGCTTTTGGAAAAGGAGCTATAACTTTGTTTTATGCCTTTATGAGCCAATGTAGGAAAATTAACAGGACTGTTCAGAAAATCACATGCAGATGTTACGTTTCTATTAAGCAGAACACAGAATATGAAACAAATAGGCTGATCAAACATGTTGCCCAGCAGCTGTGTACATTTGCTTTATGCGTGTAATTATTTGCTTTAAAAAGTCACACTCATTTTACCTTTAGTTAATTATCTGGACATCATTTTATTTGGACTTTATTTTTGTCTGAAATTTATTTAGTTAAGATATAATTCTCAACTGAGATTTAAACAGTTAAAGGAGCGCCATGTTAGAATATGTGCTTCTTTTTTGTTACATGCAGCATACAAGTAAATGCTGTTTTATGCACTTGATTTGTTACTGAAAATGCTGCACAAACTCAGTTTACATATACTGGAATCCTATTTTACTTTAATGGGAAATGGAAAAAAAAAACTTAGTTCATCCAAAAACCCCAAAACCAACTTTCCCAAATTTCACTGAAACACTGTAAAACACCTTGCAGCACATGCAATATTGCACAGCACAGGCCACACAGGGCACCAACCCCTCTGTCCACAGTAGAGAGACCAGACCTGTCCAGACACATAAGCAACACACAGAGAAGAAGCAGGGATGCCATGCTCCATAGTTTTTCATTCAATAATGACATTTATGTTACAGAAAAAATAAAAATGAATAAGTGAGAAAACCGTTTAAAATAAATAAACTAGGAAATGTACTACAATGGTTTGTTATTGTGCTCACAAGTCTAAAGAACAACAGTTCACTGCACAATATGGTTGGTGAATCATCTGTTTCAAATATTTGAATCACTTCCATCTTCACTTCTATCATTTGTGCTTTTCTAGCCTTCTTATCGTTTTCATGAGCTTTTTTTGGGCCCATTTTGCTGGGTTATACTTTATTTATGAGATTAAAATGGAAACACTGCACAAACACATTGAAAAAACATATATAAGAAAAGAAACTCTAAGGGTATTAGCAAATTATGTCTCTTACAGTTTACCATACTCTACACTATGACATCCCAAGACAATATGGTACAGGAACGAGCTAACTGCACGACACGTGACCTTTGAATTCCTTGATTTGTTGCAGATTTTTTATTATTTTTATTACAGCCCTGTATTATGGCTCTGTTGTTTAGACTGGGAGCTGGTATTAAAAACTTAGACCCATTATAGCAGAATTGCATATCCTAAGGGTATGCATACTGTGGTTTACTTGTATATATTCTGTTAACATCCTTTATTTTAATCTTAAAAGACATATACAGCAATTCCTCAGTATCTGAACTCTCTATATCTGAATTTTCATTATAACAGCATTTGAAGATTAATACATATATATCTGTAACAGAATGGAAACTTTTGTTATAGCAAATTTTTATCTGAAACTTATCCCTAATAAAAAATGAAATCATGAATAAAAATCAAAGTAAATTAAAAAAAAATCTACAAATAAATATTACAGTACCATACAGTGTGCTGTAATAAAATACTGCTGTGTGTATTGTAATAATCTCTGTTGCATACTGGAAAAGATCTATCCAAAGCCAAGATGCACAGGTGTCATCAGCTCTTGCTTTGTCTGAACACTCAGCATCACAACATTGACCACACATTTCATTTAAAATAAAACAAAAACCTATTTATTTAAATGCTGGTTTTGTGGTGGGTTACTTTGACACGTCTTTATTTCCTTTATTCACTTGTTATCTCATAACACTTAACTCACGCTACACGCCCATGCGCCTTTTCATCCCCCCGTACATAACGCAGTGACAAGGGTGGGCATTAACATCTAAAATGTCCTGTACTGTACATACCTTACTACGTGTTTTAAACATGGACATTGATTGCGAAATTAAATGTTTTCCAGTTAGTTGACTAGTGTTTAGAGTGTTTTATCATGCTGAAGTCATGATAGTTATATAGTGATAGCTAATAGTTGCATAGGTGTTTTCTGATGGGCTGGGAGCTCATTATTTTTTCCCAATTTAAAATAATGGGAAATGGCACTCAGCGTTCAAAAAAATTGTTATTTTGTATTGAAAACATGCGCATACCCTTTGTCAGTCAGGCTTTTGTTGCCCTGCCGAAGATTTAAAAAATTCCATTTTGGCCATATTTGTGCCTAGAGATTTTGTGCCTGGAAAGAATTTGCTGGAGAAACATACATATGTAAAGGTCCAGTTTCGTGGTGAACTGGTTTCACCAACCAACAACTGGTGAAACCAGTTCAGATGAAATTAGTAGGGAATGGATGACATTTGTCCTGGCTTGGGCTGCCTGCCAGATCGTGTTCGTATTTGTATGGTCAGCACCAGAGGTAATGTTTTTGGGGGTCCTCAGGCCCCATGCAGCATAGCACAAGCATAGCAAAAGAAGTCAAATGTTTCATATCTTTCTACCATGTTCAGCAAAATTTACTCTAACCTTTGAAACCATAACCTCAGAAATACAAAGACAAAGGCTTGCTCAACTTGTGGACTGAATAGCTGTGATACTCATTTGTATAAATAATGCAGTTCTATGGAGGTAGGTTAACAAAAAGCTCTGTGGTTTTGCTTCAGCCTATTAAAAATCATGTGTAAGTCTTCAAGGGGTGATTAATCTGTCAAACCTTTAACCCTGAAACTGCACATTAAAACTTTAAAGAATCCAATAGTTTAAAGTATAAAGTATAAAGTATAACAATAAAGTATAACAATATTTTTGTGATGCCATGAAGTACCCTTCAGTTCTCTCTAATATTACATCTACATTTATCCATTTATCAAATCCTTTTTCTTCAATGTAAACAAGAACATTTCAAAAGCTAAAGCAAAGAGCTTTAGATAGACAGGTTTGCTGAAGCACAGCTAGTGTGTCCAGTTTTTAAAGGTACGCATTACGCTGTTCAGAAAAATGATGGAAAATGCAAAGGTGACTGTGACAGATGAGGTGACACATGCTTCAACTAAATACCCAGCTGCATGAATGCAGCTATATAGCTTTCTCTAAGTAGCTTTAGATTAAAGCTAAATATCCTAAAACTGAGAAAAGTAAAGCTGGAAAGTGCTCTGGATCCCTTGTTCTGGGATAAGGGATTTGAGCAGAGTGGTCAATGACAGTTACAAAATTGTAAGATGGTGTACTATTGCTCTACAGACAATACCAGGTAGCCCTCACTCTTTGGCAGATTAAAGAGTTAGAATACAAAATGACCAACTGTCGTTCTTTTACATAGTTCTATGATGTTTTGTTTCCTTAAAAAAGTTTAGATGCTGTGCCTGCGGAAGTCCCCAAGTTTAAATGTTTTCAGTGTGGCCTAGCCAAGATAAAAGGAGGAAGGCATTGGCACTGTTGAGTGGACAGAGGCCATATAAACAGATGTGGGTTTGCTGTGGGGAGGGGTGGCTGAATAGCCCCATTGTCTGGTCTTGCTCTCCACAAGTTCTGTTTTCAGAAAGTCAGACCGCCCATTTAGAAAGGAGGCTACTTCACAAAGCCTGGCAGTGTTCGATTTCACCAGTTTCCATTGGAAATGCTTGAGCTCATGTCTCCCCCCTGCCCCCGCCATCCTCTGAGACGCTCAGAGTCGACTAGACTCGTACAAAGAAATTCTTGCACTTCATTTCGTTTTTTTTCCACTTGTGCAGATGTTGGTGCACTTTAATATGAAGAAAGACAGAAATGAACAGGAAGTCTCAGCGGTTAGCACAAAAAGCAATACTTTGACCTTCAGCCTTATTTCCACTTAATGGCCCTATGCTCAGCATTTAGGAGTCAACATATTATTATTACAACATTACAGAAAGATGGACAGGCCAGTGGAAGTACATGTCCATATAGAAAGCAAGGGCAGAATGTCAAAAAGTTACAGTATTTCTAAATGCGATCAAGTAACACTGCCCAATACGTTCCAGAATGTTGTGCAGGCACAAATGTAAGAGTAATCCACCCATGCTCCATAACATTACCAAAAAAAGGAATTCCAAAGTAATCTTTGGATTGTTGAATGAACCTCGTTCCGGTAACCTGTGTCATGTCATATTCTCAGAGTAAAAATGTATTAAAGTGCCTGGACATTTAAAACACAGCTGAGTTTTCATGGGACCATTCTATGTAAATATGAGTTTTGTCACGTGTCCTGCAACAACAGTAAACTCCACTATAACCTCTATGTTTCTCAGAGGAAGGAGCATATGGACTTAAGTACATTTGAATTGTCTAAGTGTTCCAGATAAAATATCTCACCATCTCGGCTTTGTTAATGTTGTTACTACTGTTTCTATTTACATTACAGGAACTACAGCTGGGGAATATTTTGGACAGCAGGTGACTTTGGGGTTAGAGCTACCTTCTTGCAATTGAAGGATCCAAATTCAAATTCCACCTACTGATGTACTATCCTTAAGTAACCTACCTTCCCTAAATTGTTCCAGTAAATACTACCCAGTTGTCTAAATCAGAAAAACACTGTAAGTAACTTAATACTGTAATCTGATTTGGAGACAAGTGACAGACAAATTCTATGTAAATGTAGAGCAAATAATTCTGAATATGTTGACATGTCAGTGCAGACTCCTAAATCACAACTCACTAGGTTACTGGACTGCTTTGAATAATCTGAGCAGCTGGCAGAGCTGAGCTGAAATGGCCTTACTGTGTAACAATGCAGATACTGCATAGAGGGGAACACCACTGCAGGAGGCAAGCTGTTCTTGCCTGCATAATAACATGTTTGTTTTCTTTATACTCAGCCAATCACTATGCAGCCTCTTTGGGGAATGAAACCACAGATATTCAAGATTCTTGTCAGTTATTTACAGCAGGAATATAAATAGTAAGTGCAGTTACACAGAACAGAAAAGAGACACTGCCAGTCATATGTCATAAAACACTGATTAGTATAATGTGATTTGTGCCCGGTATGTTTGCAAGTGATACTGTAGTAACATCTATGTAGAGTCCAAAACAACCAATGTCCCATTAACTTGTTGTAGTTCAACAATGTATTACTTTTAACTGACACTTTTCTGCAAAGCAACTTACAATTTTATGGTTCACATTGTCATGGATAATTTGTACTGGTTCAGTTTAGGGTAAAGTAACTTGCTCAGGGATACTACAGCAAGTGAGGGTATCTGAAGCCAGGCCTTTCAAGTGCAGGACAGCTCATAGCACTATCAACACCAGCAAAAATTCAAGCAATAATTGAACTAAAGTGAGAAAAAAACTGGGTGAGAGAGAATATTCAAGTACTTGATTCAAGAGTAGACGCACATTTGAGGCATCTGTTGAACATGAACACTATATACAGATGGAGATGCGTGATTTTCAAAGTACAGTCAGTCTAACACCAACTGTATTGCAAAGTGGACAATGATTTCCCTCCAAACAGAGAATGACCCTGGAGTGTTGACTTTGTTTTCACAGTAATATTTTATTGTTTCTGTTGACAGCACAGGCAGACGGGGGACTTAGGAGAACCTGGTGGGAGGGACATTCAACGAAATAGGCAGACTGCCACAACTCTGCCACCACAACCCCCACCGCCTCCCCTAGTCGTAATGTCGTGTGGATCATCACACCACCTCCCCACCCTTGCAAAGTCAATGCTGACGGGTCTGCAGGTTCTTTTATCTGCCTGTGTATGCCTATACACTCGTGGACATCATTGGCGGCACGGCCTCCATTGTTGGGAGGTGAAACCCCATATCTCCAACTCCTCCTCCTCCTAGCCACCATATGGCCAGCCAGCAACTGGGCCCATCAATGGAACCAAAAAACAAAAAAACACTGAGAATAGGTGGGTGTGGTGTATTGTGTGTGTAGGGGGGACAGCAGTCACAGCAGATGAAATTGATTTATTTTTGCTGACAGAGAGGGGGAGGCCTGAAATGTTAAACCTTCCACTGAGCTGGGTTGACAGCCTGTCCTCTCCACATGATGTCCCCCCTGTCCGACTTGAAACACAGAGTGAAGGTCCTCAACAAAGGCCTAATGTAGTATATAGAAATTGTAATAGGAAACATAAGTTGACTGATTGGTGTGCCCATCAGAACCAAAAATTGGAAATGTGTCTAGCAAATTCAAAGTCCTTCTTCCATTAGTCAGCCTTTTTGGTCATTTTGAAATTATTGAGTGTGTGTGTTTTGTTTTTTTTTTCCCCCTTGAAACAGAATCACATGTTTTGCAGAGGAGAGTGCAACAAAATAGGGTCTTTTCAACATCACTGCTGAGAATAGTTCTCACTGTAGTACGAGGGACTTCACCTAGCAATTGCTGCGTGCCACACTGTTTGAAAAGCCCAGTAAGCCATTTACCTTTTTATGTAAAGTAATATTGGTTAAGCTGCAATTTTGGAACAAATGCACATTTTGTCCCTCTTTGCATCTAGGTTCAGTGTCAGTTTCTATGGGACTTAAAAGCATTTATCTTGTAATAGGAAAATTCAGCTCGTTTTCTGAGTTAAAAATACGTAGCATCAAAACTTTTACAGTGAAAGGCGCTCAGTTCTATTTATTAAACGAATTCCTTCTTCACAGTCAGGTGACAACATTACCCACAGGGTATCCACATCATATCTGGTTCAACCCATACATCAAGATAGAAGGACCAAAGACTAGTCATCTAAAGCTGGTTTGCAAAGTTTGGGACAACTAACAAGGTTATGGGAACGTCTGTCTAAGTCATTCTACATATGGTTAACCACAAATACATGCTATTGCCCTATTTCAGGTTGTGCTTTATCAGAAACAAACAGAGTGTAAATATTAGTACTTTAACGCTTTTCTTTCAAAAATAGAATGAGCTGCAGAAGCCAGCAGGCTGCTGAAGCAGTGTGCACATCTGGTTTTGCACTAGCAGTGTGCTGCGGTGATGTACAACAGGGAGTCCAGCTCAACCAGCACCATCCTAGCTGCTCTACATATAACAAACAGCATTCTCATCATTTCTGTGAGATTTCTCAACTTGAACTAGCCAACCTTCTCAGCATATATCCCAATCCTTAGCAAAAGATGTCATAGTTAAATACAGGAACTGATAATTGTTTGAAAACAAGCTACACAACAACTTACAGCAAGTGTGTATTTTTTAAATCGAGACTTCTGGGGGAAAAAATATTCATTTTCAAGTACTGTTACCCTCAGTGACTTTCAAGGCCACCTCTGCCCAATTATTGCCTTATATTTTATATGAAATGACCTCCATGCTGTTTAAACCATCTTACAGTTAATGTTAGTTATTCTTAATTGCCTCCAATTACCTTTTCATCTTGAAAAGTGTGATGTGTCTCAATTCTCACCGAAGGCTCTTTGAATCAGGACAGATGCATGTATACAAAGCAACAGGAAAAGAAACTGCTGCTGAACTTCAATGTGAACAATTTTTAGTGAAATTACAAAAGACTAATCATTCTGTAATCTTCCTTGTTATAAAGATAATTAAAAAGCACTCTTGTTCTCAGCTCTGCCGTGGATAAATTAGACACTGGAGAATTAAAAGACTTACGGTGCAGTACAATTAGAAGCCACACTAAATCTCATCTAACTCGTTTAATCTCCCAGTAGGTGAGAAGACTTTGCCTTTGACTGTGTGTATCGCTTTATTCTTTGAAATGTTTTTTAAACTATAATACTTAGGTACTTATGGCTACCTGCAGAGTGCATCGAGAAATTAATGCATTTAATTAGAATTAAAGTTTATGAGTAATGTGAATATGGAATAAAATCTCGAGTCCTGCACATATTACAATTACACCAATTCCAGTGTTGCAAATGAATGTAATATACACTCATTGGCCACTTTATTAGGAACACCATTCTAATACTGAGTAGAACCCCTTGTTGCTCTCAGAAATGCATGAATATTTTGTGTTATGGATTCATAAGATGCTGGAAGCATTCCTTCGAGATTCTGATCCATGACATGTAATGACATGACATTATCATCATTATCATGTAATTGCTTTATAGTTGTCAGCTGCACAATCATTCAAGATCTGCTGTTCTTCCACATCTGAAAAATGCCTTATTGGATTCACATCATGACAGGGGAGGCCGCTGAAGTTCACAAGCCTTACTGTTATGTTCATGGAACTGGTTTGAGATGGCTTGTGCCATGTGTCATTACACATTATGATGCTACCGCGTTTGTTGTGACAGAAATCAAGATTCGTCAGATCAGGTGACATTTTTCCAATGTCCAACTGTCCAGTTTTGCTGAGCTAATTTCCACTGTAGCCTCAGCTTCCTGTTCTTGGCTGACAGGAGTGGAACCCAATGTGGTCCTCTGCTGTTGTAACCCATCCGATTCAAGGTGCGACTTGTTGGTTTTTCAGATATGTTTTAATAAACACCACTGTTGTAAAGAGTGGTTATTTGAGTTACTGTAGCCTTCCTGTCAGCTCTAACCAGTCCAGCCATTCTCCTCTGACCTCTGTCATCAACAAGGTGTTTCTGCCCACAGAACTGCTGCATCACATTTTTCCCTGTTCTGAAGTTTTATGTAAACATTCACTGAAGCTCATGACGTGTCATTATTTTATGCATTGTGCTGCTTGGCTGTTTAGATAATTTTATGAACAAGCAGGTGTGCAGGTGTTCCTAATAAAGGGGCCATGAGTGTAAATTGTTGAAACAGAATGGTACACACAGGTTTGAGAATCCAGTAATGCCAATAGTCATGTATTATACGCTCCACCTGTATGATCTGTCTATGTGTAGCTACAAAGAGCCAGCAGGTAAACTCGTAAGCACATTTCCTCACATGATTGAACAGGTATTAAGTGCATGTGTTCAACAAGCTTTAAACTAATCACACAGCTCATTCTTCTAGTCTTCACAAAGTGTCAATAAAAAACATATTGACTGGGCACAGGAGACCAGTGAAAGTATTTTGAAATTTTACAAAATTATAATAATAATAATAATAATGATACTGCTACTCTTATTACTACTACTACTACAATAATAATAATAATAATAATAATAATAATAATAATAATAATAGCCAGTCACGCCTGTAAGGCAAAAGACCATGATACTCCCCTAACTCCTGTGCAACTTCAACTGGTACCTTTGATGCCCCTCTTTGCCGCTCAAGTGTTTGTGCCATTGTCACTAAAGTGCCTAGGAGGTCGGGGGCCTTCACAGGCGGGGGTGGGGGTCTCACAAAGAGCCAGTCATCATACAGGTCACGGCATGTGTCAGGGTCCAACCCCCTCATTACCATACACGCCAGCCTCATGTTAACAATGGTGCAGTGGCGCTCACCCGGCGGCATCTGCGTAGACATGGTGCCACTTAGCCCCTGGTGGACTGGGAGCAGCTGGGGGATGGGGGAATGGAGGGTAATGGACGTCAAGAACTGGCCAAGAATGGACATGTGGCAAGGTTAAAAACAAAGCAGTACTGCATTCTTGCCAGTAACAACTTCAGTGGTTCAAATGTATAGTTTTCTTTACATTATTTCTCACAATATCACTCTTCTGTAATCCTGTTTCTTTCTTCTTATGAACTGAATGTTTAGCACATGTAATTCTATTTCTGGTTCTTCTGTTAATGTAAACATTTCATTATTTGGATTTCAGTACATTTGCAGATTGTGTAGAGCAGCACACTTACCTTAAATGACTCATGATTCAGAGAAATTAATGTGGCATGAGTATGTACTGTAGTATGATGCAAATGTTGTTACAGTGAAGCATGTAGCAAATGTAAAGACAAGAAGCAGAAAATAGAATATTGGCCAACCAGCTGCAGTAGGAGAAATAAACATGGTTAATTAATTATTAGTGCCTTTTTAATTTAATTTTGGAAATAGTTTTAAAATACTAATGTTTTCTTCATAATAACTATGATGAAATGCAACTGAGACCAAATATTTATCTGTTTGTAAGGCTCTTTAATAAATGATTAAGTCATTAAACAATTAGTATTCAGTTTTGAATTATTCCTTTTAAACAAGGAACCCAGCCGAATGGCTCCAGTAATGTTTTATGGCTCAAAATTTTACTTCCTCTTAAGGAAGATGTTTTCCATGCATATGCATGTGAACATGGAACAGTGAATTATTAATGAAAAATCCACAAGTTTAACATTTTACAGATATAATGTGATATAACAGATTAGCTTTTAAGATGTCCTTCCCTATTTGTAAGTGCTTCCGTGTGATTTATTTTTTGACAAAATTATAATCTGTGTTACGTGTAGTGTAAAACCTTGTCAGGAAAAAGCTATAGAGCTGGAGGTAGTTAAAATGAATTCTGATGGACATGTGCCATTAGTTTAAATGTGTTAATCCAAGATCGCAACCAACTTTTTTAGTCATTATACTGAAGGAAGCAGATGTTTTAGACATGGAATACACTATACAGCTCTGGTATCACTGTTTCCTGCTGATAGAATCTTTTTGAGCAATGGAACTGCACGAGAAACTAAGGGCATTTAATGCAACGATGCAAGTAATTTTCTTCAGTGTATACTATAATTTTCTTTGAATGTTAAGATATTATCTAAAAAGCACACAAGCAAACACATTCTAACCTACACGTTCACAGAGTCAATAATTGTGCACAGTCATACAAAAGAAAACACGCACTAATGACCTTTTTTTTTTTTAATGACTGGCAGTGCTGAAGTGTAGATCATGAAATTTGGAGACTCTGAGACCCACCAAGAAACTCCTTTGGGTTGTAGCTCAAACCAGGTTTCTTCTAGCTTACTCCAAAGAGCACCATCAAAAACAGTGGAGTTCCTTTGCTGGAGCCACATACCAGACTTAATGGAAAATCTGGTTAGTTTCAAAGCAGATATTATTCATGGAGAGTAAAGTTGTGCTGCAAGTGGGGTAAATTTAAGTGAGAGTACAAAGCCCCTTTGTGTACAGTGTTGTGAGGCATGCTGGGACTTAATTTAGCCTTTAACTGCTCGCTCACTGAAGCATAACATGAAAATGAGAGTTTGAAGAAACCAGCATTATCAAAAGCATCCGCTTGAAAGGGCACTTTATTTTAACTAAATGTAGGTATATTGACAACATAAATTGCAACCCGAGAATCACTGGTAACTACTTTTGGTTTTAACTTTAAAATTACCTCAGTAAATACTCTAAGACATAAGTGGATAAAACGTAAATTTAGTGACAAGAATAGCAATAAAAATGATGAAAAGAAGAATCTGGCTTTGCTGCAAGCTTAAGATACAGTCATAGGATTATCAACATACAGTACAAACCTTATCACTCTGATAGATTTTAGGTAAAAAAAAATAAGATTATATTGCAGAAAACAATATTGTCTTAAAATATGAACAGTGTGAAAGTCTATATGGGCCTTTGACAGTGTGGTACTCTTTTGACTTGCACCTGTTGATGTTTTTCATCTCTGCTGTGAAAACAGAATAAAAGTATCAGTTATTAATATGGAGGTCAAGTACAGACACCTGATAGCTTCAGCAGCATAAAAGAGACATGGGAGGAAGACGCTGTACTTTAGAAAAACAATAACTTCTCATATGGCTCTCCAGCATATGTTAAATGTGCAGGATACAGGCCATTCTTTCCAACTTTTCTGAGATCTTTATTTCATCTTTTCATCTCTTTGTACACTTTTCCTTTAGTTAAACAAAGACTGACTGTGTGTGTACATTGTCTCTTGGCAGGGGTGTATTTCAACACGAAATTCAGTTCATCTGTGCTGGGTGGAGTTGAACAATAAAAGATGGAACATGTCAAAGGGATGCATTCAATGTGAATTAACTATTTGTCTTGTGTTCATTTTTTGTAAAAAAATATTTTACATGACTATAACCACATTCAACCAACATGCTCCTTATTTACTTCAAAGTATCACCTTTTTTACTTTATAAATATCTATGCTCTTTGTTGCCTTTATTCAGAGAAGTACAGGTTCTACTAAAAATGTACATTAGGTTAAAAACACTAGAGAAATTAAAGTAAATTCATAGAAGTCAAATGATATCTTTTTATGTCTTTACAGATATCTGAAAAGCAATGTACCCACAAAGTAATATAGCTTTATATTTTTAATATAGCTAGTCTTATGGTAGATTTTTTTTTTCAAAACAGCAATATCACGTGCTAAAACCAAAAACCATCTTATTACCCACAGACAGAAGGTGAAGATGAAAGAGCTGGACCTAGATGAAAGAAATGATAACAAAACCATTTGTTTCACTATACATGAAACAAATGAATATGAAGGAGAGATGCTTGACATTCTGCTTCATCGCAATGCATTATTATTATTATTATTATTGTTATTATTAGTAGTAGTAGTAGTAGTAGCAGTAGTAGTAGTGTAAGTTTTTTGATTTCTTTGTTCCTGAAAATTGTTATAATTTTGTGATGTCTAAATATTACATTTGGTCACGGCAGGAAATTCTGCTCTTTTTATATGCATAGGTCAATGAAAAAATACTAACTGGTTTATTATTTGAGCTGCTGGGGTTCTGCACATGTTATGAAGCTGTAAAGCACTGTTGCTACTGAAAGTAGTGAAAGTTGGTGTGTACATGAATAACAATGAGCATTGTTGGAGACTCTGCGGGGCCTGAATTACAACTGAATGGCAGTGCGGAGCCCGACATTCACACAAGCTAATTGAATGAATGCTAATAAGGCAGACGATGCAGCAGATGCTCGCGTGCCTTTACAACACGAGCCCCAACAATGAGGTCCACCGATGTGACTTCTCAGTGTGTGTGTGTGTGTGTGTGCCTGTGCATGTGTGTGTGTGTGTGTGTGTGTCGTCTTTATTATGTTCCACCTGCCAGAGCTGTAGTTATAAAACAGAGAGAAACTATAACAGCATCAATACTTTGGAAGAATGCAGCCAATAATTAAATGCAGTATTTTAAGAGTATAAGAAATGAAATATGCCTAAGTAAAAATATATTTTTCATGAAGGGTCAAATGAGTTATGAGGAGTGCTGCGTGAGCACTGTTTGAAATGAGGTTATGTTCTTTCAGTTATATATGTCATTAAATTGTTGAATGGGATATTTTAATAGGATTTTAACATTATGATCCGTTCTGCCAACCAGTCGTATCTTCTTCCCAGCATTAAGTGCTGACTGTATTTTAATTTGACACATTTTCAGCACTTTGCAAGTGTGCTTGAGCATGTTTTTCACATAGTTTGCGTATATCCATGTTTTAATATCACAGGCATGAAGAAAATGGACTGAATAAATTTTCATGGATTTTTATTGGAATGTATTTTTTTTTCTTTGCTGCATCTGCTGCTTAAGACCTTTCCCCATGCCAGTACAATTCTGCAGCACCACCACTCCACCAAATCTGCAAACCAGACGCTCTCTGTTTCCTTTTGTTCACGACCGTACCTAAATATATTAAATGTGCATCTGCTCCTGGAACTTTTAAAACTGTTCATTAACGTATTTTTTCGAAGCGATGCGCTGTGATAATCCAGACCTTGCCAAATTTGTTTAAATCCAAGAGGAGTTCAAGGTTTCTGGGCTGTAAATGTGATTAACACCCAGTCCCCACAGAAATAATTACATTAAAGCTTTGTCTCCACTCAGATCCTTTTTTAAACAAAGTTGGAGGAATAGAGGCATTGGCCCAAATCTATCTTAGTTAAGGCTAACTTTTGATGTCCTTAGATTTATGCTATTTTCAGTTTACTAGCATGGGAAGAAAACTTTCATTGCTGCTGAATGTATCTATCTAAGTCTTAAGTTTGTGCAATGGAAAAGTGTAGATAGATAGATAGATAGATAGATAGATAGACTATTTCTTATTTTTAAAACTTATAATACCTTGTAGAACTTTAGGGGTCTTCAAGCTAGTTAGATTCAGACTATGCAGTTTCTTTACCTCTTTTCAATCTGTCTGACTTCACGTGCCTGGACTGTCGGGCCAATTTAGATTTGAATTTTAACATATGTAGCAGCACGTTGCACTTTCTTTGTGTGCCTTGAGCCCGACGTGTCTAAAAGTGTGTGGGAGCGATGGGGGAAGGGGGTGGGGTAGCTCATACACACGTGCTACTTTGTGTTTTTCACACATCCATTCTGGAGATGTGAAAACGACATCAGAGAGAGTTATAGGTTCTTTTATCTATCTGTTGTGATGCTATAAAGATACATTACATTCAAGTTTTGCTCTGTTTTTTTTCTTTGTTTAAGTTACGTTACTAAATACAATGCTATTTTAGCTTCCTTCATCAAATAAATATAGAACCACCCCATCAGCTTACTTTTGTGATTCTGTAAAACATGGTCAGATGCAGGTCAAAATTATTTTTATATTAATGCAGTAAACTAGAAACCAAGGATTTTGGTTGTCTACAAAAATGTTTAGAATTTTTATTATAGACACTAAAAACATAGTGTGAACTAATGGAATAGGATTATGTGTAAATCAGGCTCCCAGCAGAAGTCCCCAGTAGCCAGTCGCTTTTTAAAGGGGGTCCTGCACACAGATTTGAACTGGAATAAAGGCTGGGACGGATTGCCAGATGGCCATGGGATTCCTAAATCCCAGTCGCTCGTGTTTGCTTTCAAACTTCGCCTGGATGTTAATTCGTGGATCAGGAATCCGAAAGCCCTGATGCTGTAAAACAGTATTATTCACGTGGGCATAATGTTGTTCGGCGTGACTCAGTATGATACACATTCATTAGAAAGGATTATGTCAACCATGACCGGGCGCGGGGCTGCGCGCACGCAGCGCAGGGGCGCGTGCGGGAGACGGGAGCTGCGGACACCGAGGGGCCACGGCGATGTCGCTGTCCTGGGGCGGGATGGCTGACGGTCCGTCTGACAGATAGAGGCAGAAAGCAGAAGAAATGGCGCGACATTTATTCATTTAGCGCACGCTTTCCTCCAAAAGCGACGTGCAACATAGACAAAAAAAGTGCATTTCACCACCAGCGGGAACACGAAATGCACATTTATTTGCTTGAGTCCCAATACATTTTTAAAAATCAAACCCCCGAGGTTTTTCCATAATCAGTTGTCCAAAAGTGATACAACTAGTATAGCTATGACTATTCATGCTGCTACTACTTCTCGCTGTTGCCAACAATAATAATCATAATAATAGTTGTGCAATTTATTTTAAAAGTTAGATTTCTAGGCAATGCATGCTCATCTTTAGTTCACATTTATACAGATTTACAAGTATATGCAAGCCTGTCTTAGTGCCTCTCCACTGAAAAATACACACGTCCAGCCTTTTTCTACTTGTGCATAATAAGTAGACAAGGAGCCAAAAAGTTTGTCTCGAGTTATATGTCTCGAGTTATTTGTCTTGTCCTTTGTTCCGGCACGCTCTGAGAAAGTACCCCCCCGAAAGGCGGGGTTTGTTCGACCCGATCTTTGTGAATCAATCAAAAGCTGCTGTTTTGAGTGGTCACCGAGGGGCTCGAGGAGCTGCGCTTCGTTTGGGGAAGAGCTCGGGCTGCCATGAAGAAACGCGCCAGTTTGTAGTTGGGGCTCGGCTGTGCGGGACGCTCGGGCTGCGGGGAAGCCATCGCGCACGGCGGACGCACAGCGCGCCTTTTGCGCTTCACGCACACGGGGGAAAAAAAAAAAAAAAAACAAAAAAAAAGTGGACGGACGTGGCGGACCAACTCAGTTCTAAATCGAATGATTTTAAAATAAACAAATTCTTCCAAAAAACACTTTTTTGCCTCTCTTCAAAGCAACCCTTTACGCCATTGGAAAAAAATGCACTGGAGCTGAAAGGACGGAAAGAACTTTGCGCACGGATTCCAGCGGACATATCCTTACATTTTTTTTTGCTTATCCTGAGGAATTACTTTAACATACTCGACCCCATCATGAATGCACGGGATGGAAGCGACTTTCTGGGCATTTTGTTGCGGATACTTGTACTGATGCTGGTTTTTACGCACTGTCTCTCCGGTAAGACGATCAAATACAAAGTGTACGAGGAACAGAAAGTGGGCACGGTGATCGCAAGGCTGAAGGAGGACGTGGCTGATGTTTTGTCCAAGCTGCCAAGTTCGGTGCCTCTGCGCTTCCGAGCGATGCAGCGGGGCACCACGTCCTTCCTGTCAGTGCGGGAGCAGGACGGAGAGATCAGCATCGGATCCAAAATCGACCGCGAGAAGCTGTGCGAGAAGAACCTCAACTGCTCTATCGAATTTGACGTGATCACACTGCCGACGGAGCATCTGCAGCTGTTCCACGTCGAGGTGGAGGTCCTGGACATTAACGACAATTCGCCGCAGTTCTCCCGGTCCATCATTCCCATCGAGATCTCGGAAAGCGCCGCGGTGGGCATTCGGATCCCTTTGGACAGCGCTACGGATCCAGACGTTGGGGAGAACTCGCTTCATACTTATTCCCTGACCTCGAATAACTTTTTCAAAATTGATATACGGACCAGGACCGACGGGGCCAAGTACGCGGAGCTGGTTGTTGTGAGGGAGCTGGACAGGGAGGTGCAGTCGAACTATGAACTTCAGCTGACGGCCTCAGACAGGGGGGTTCCGCCTAGATCCGGCTCAACTTTGCTTAAAATTACCATCTCAGACTCCAATGACAACAGCCCCGTGTTTGAAGAACAGTCTTATGTGATTCATCTGCTGGAGAGCGCTCCTCTGGGCTCTCTCCTTATTGATCTGAATGCAACTGATCCGGATGAGGGCACTAATGGCAAAATTGTCTATTCTTTCAGTAGCCACGTTTCTCCAAAAATTCAAGAGACATTTAAAATTAACTCAGAAAATGGTCAGCTCACTCTTATTAAAGGAGTGGATTTTGAAAACACCGCCTCCTATGAAATCGATGTGCAGGCTCAGGACCTCGGACCCAACTCAATGCCAGCACACTGTAAAATCATCATAAAAGTGGTTGACGTTAATGATAATAAACCTGAGATCAGTATTAACTTAATGACCCCTGGAAAAGAAGAGGTGGCCTATGTATCTGAGTCAGCCCCAGTAGACACATTTGTAGCTCTGGTTAGGGCTGAAGACACTGATTCTGGCTTAAATGGAGAAGTTGTGTGCAGGCTGCATGGTCATGGACATTTCAAACTACAGAAGACAAATGAAAAGAACTACATGATATTAACCAACGTTTCATTAGACAGAGAAAGGAGATCTGAGTATAGTCTTACAGTGATAGCAGAGGACAAAGGTGTGCCAAGTCTTTCCACTATCAAGCACTTCACAGTGCAGGTTCTTGATGAGAATGACAATCCACCACGTTTTGAAAAGAGCAAATATGAAATATTTAAGTCAGAAAACAATGTTCCAGGAGCCTATCTGACATCAGTGGTGGCCAGCGATCCAGACCTTGACAAAAACGGTCAGATTTCCTATTCCATTTTGGAAGGCTTTGTTGAGGGCAAGCACATCTTAACCTATGTCACTATTGATCCCTCTAATGGTGCAATCTATGCACTTAGGAGTTTTGACTATGAAGATGTCAACAGAATCACTTTTGTAGTGCAAGCACGGGACTCCGGTGACATCCAGCTAGTCAGCAACACCACCGTGGTGCTCAGCATTTTGGATGAAAACGACAATCCCCCGGTGATTGTTGTTCCACAGCTGCTGAATTACACGGCTGATGTGTCTATCTCTAAGTACGCTGAGGTGGATCATTTGATTACTGTCGTCAGGGCGACTGACAAGGATTCCGGGGTCAATGCGGAGCTGACATGCTCCATCGTTGCTGGCAATGAAGCAGGCTACTTCACTATGGATCCGAGGAAGTGTGAAATTCGTGCCAATGTCAGCATGGAGGAAGTTCCCCTTGAATATCTTGAGCTGCTGGTCATGGTTCAGGACAAAGGAGCAACTAGGCTGAGTGCCAAAGCAGTTCTGAAATGCACTCTGTATGAAAACATAGACATCCATCCTCCACCTTCTCTGGCAAACAGCAACCAATCCACCCTTGATGTCTCCATGATCATCATCATATCCCTGGGGGCTATCTGTGCTGTCCTTTTGGTTATTATGGTGATGTTTGCTACCAGGTGCAACAAGGAGAAGAAGGACACTCATTCCTATAACTGTAGGGTGGCAGAGTCCACATATCAGAATCACCCCAAGAAGCCATCCAGGCAGATCCACAAGGGTGACATCACCCTGGTTCCAACAGTGAATGGCACTCTACCAATCAGGGCTCACCACAGGTCACCATCCTCTTCACCTACAATGGAGAGGGGTCAGATGGGCAGCAGGCAGAGCCACCACAGCCGACAATCACTGAACAGTTTAGCGACCATATCCTCCAATCACATTCCAGAGAACTTCTCACTGGAACTTGCGCATACTACCCCACCGGTGGAGGTAAGAAGATTCCCAGAAACCATTTGGGATAGACAGACATTTTTTGAACCAATGCATAATGAATATTGTCAGATGATAGTGTTAAGTAGACATCAATTTTAAACCCCATAATGAAGACACTGATGTACCTCCCCTTTTCCCAAACAAATAATTGTGTATAAACTTAAGACAGCAAGACAACTAGATTAGATGCTTGACTTTATGTTAATGCATGAAGTGTGTCATGCATGCATTTGCATTTATATACATGTGTGTATATAAATGTGTGTGTGTGTGTGTGTGTGTGTGTGTGTAGGCTGACATCTCATTTTATCATGTATGATCATGTACATTCATGTTATATTCAATCATTTCTTTTTCTGTTGTCTCTGGTCATTAGTATTCATTTTTATTTATTCATTTATTTTTGATATAGCAAGTCTCACAGCTTCTGTCCATGCTTCATCAGGGCCAGTACCAGCCAAGACCAAGTTTCCGTGGAAATAAATACTCAAGGAGCTACAGGTAACATATTAAAACCATGGACCTCTTTTAAAAACTCTGCACTGAAGTATTCAGGAGCCTGGAGTTGGAGAAACTTTCGATAGCTTGCATTTGTCATGCATCGCGGGTAATTAGACAAGCACTAGCCTGAAAGAAGAAATAGCATACTTTAGAAGTTATTACATAAATGCAAACATTTCACAGTGTCATGTTTCTTTTGTTTTGCACACCATTAAAGATAAAAAAGGGATAATTTGTATTAATATTTTGCTGAATGCAAATTTCCTTGTTATTGTTTTCATGTTTTTCCTTTTAAAATGTGCTTTTTGACATGTTTTTTAGTTGAACATCTTTGGCGAAGCATTCGTCAGGGTATTCAGGACACATATCTGATATATGCAGTCATTGTTCATGGCGGGAAACTGTAAAAAAGTCTTACAGTTCCTGCTCCGTACTGTATGCTGAGAAATGATGCTGCCCATTTCCACGCCAGATGTTCCCATTAATTCAGTGTTAATTCCTGTTTAATGACCCGTCTTTGGATGATACCAAGGAACATCATGTGATCTTACATGCTTCTGTATGTCTTGTTTCTAGGTATGCCCTTCAAGACATGGATAAATTCAGCCTGAAGGACAGTGGCCGAGGGGACAGCGAGGCGGGTGACAGCGACTATGATTTGGGAAGAGAGTCCCCCATTGATAGGCTCCTGGGAGAGGGCTTTAGTGACCTGTTTCTCACAGATGGGCCTCACAGACTCCATCCAGGTAGAGCAAAGCCTTATATGCCGCACAAGTACAGCAACTCCGACATTCTACAGAACCGTTTGTAGTGTGGCAGACCACTTACATTCTAAACGTCCTCCGCACCAATGTACTTCCCTCCTCTGAGACAAACTCAGAGCCCCTCTATGCAGTAAGAGTGCATATCAGTAAATTGACATGATTATGGGAAGAGTCAGAATAATCAGCTTTTAGATGGAAATGCTTCATCTTAAATATAATTATATCCGCCACTAGATATGGATGTAGTTTTAAATTAGAATTCATTGCTTGAAATGCAACTTGTAAATGAACTGCGCTAATCTTTTCTGAAGGGCTTCGAGCACATGGGAAGAAATTCCTGAGCTTAATTGCAGCTTTGAACATTTCAGGATCTTATTCTCTTTCTCAGATATATTCTCACTGACCTTTAAAATTTCCCTTGAAGGCAGTGTGGAGAGAAATAAGTTTCAGCAGTTTATGTACATCTGTGATAGAAAATGTCCCTGCATTTTGAACAGATGTAAGAAGAGATTGATAAGTTTAGCACTACATATCCTGATTCTTTTAAATGTAAGAATCCACCTTGTAAAACAGATCACTTTGTCCTTTAAATTCAGTTGTGACTTGCTGTTTATTTTGATCACTTTAGTTTTCCTCTAGGCTTTTACATTAGAAGGACATGCGTAGAAGCAAACAAGGTTCTTGATTATGACAGACCCGCGTGTTATTCATGTCAAGATATGTTCTGTAACTGTGAGAGATAGAATGATGCTGTCACGTACAAGCTGTGAAAATTTACAGTGGTTTGTATTTTCTGTTGTTTTCTTTGGAGGCCGTCATGTTACCTCAGCTATTTGTTTCCCCATTGCTGAAACAAGTGGCAGTATGTAATGAATCGAGTGTGAATCTAAAGTCTGAAATGTCCCCCTGTTTCTCCGTCCAGCAATGAAGCTGTGCACAGAGGAGTGTCGGCTGCTGGGCCACTCAGACCAGTGCTGGATGCCCCCCCTGCCTTCCCCGGTCTCCTCCGACTACAGGAACAACATGTTCATTCCTGGGGAGGACCCCCAGCAGCCCTGCAGTGAGGAAGAGCAGCCGTCCTCAGACTCCCGCGACCACAAGAGAAGCTTCTCCACATTCGGCAAGGAGCATGAGGCAGGTGGTGCGGAGGCGGCTGGCGAAGACCTATGCGGCACCTCCCTGCTCTCTGAGATGAGCAGTGTCTTCCAGCGCCTGCTGCCGCCCTCCCCAGATTCGTACACCGAATGCGATGAGACAGAGCGGTCCAGCTCCCTGGAGCGCAGGAAGGGGCACCTCCCGGGTAAACCGTCCACCTACCCACAGGGGGTGGCAGCCTGGGCAGCCAACACACACTTCCAGAACCCAGGTGGTTCCATCGGGCCAGCCCAGACCAATCACCTGGGTGCACAGGCCCCTCTCAAATGGCTGCCGGCCATGGAGGAGATCCCAGAGAACTACGAGGAGGATGAGTTTGACAATGTTCTTGGCCACCTGCAGGGCAGTCGCAGTGACAGCCGGCACGAACTCATGGATGCCAGCGAGCTGGTGGCTGAGATTAACAAACTGTTACAGGATGTCCGGCAGAGCTAGAGACAAGGATTGACCCTTCTATTGTTTTTCGTTCCCATATTTATGGGGGTGAAGAAAACACTGCAGAGATCTAACTGAGTTGCATTTATAATGTACATGTCTGTAATGCTGGTTATTATTACATATGTTGTATTTTGTTGTTTGGTACACAGTGTACACAATGTGAATGTATTTATCTTTGTATTTTAAAAATACATTTATAATTTTTTGTATTTATATATGTGAGTTGGTTTAAATAAAATCTATTTTTATATTACAAATGCATGTTGCAAAAAAGAATGGAAAAAATAATCATTTTGACAATGTCTTCTGAAAAATGTAAATAGCTTTGTAACATTTCTGTAATTAAATATTTAATGTACATGATCCTTTGTTATGATCTGTGAAGGAATGGTAAAGGAAATTCAATAAACTGTTGAGCTACGCCAGTTAAGGGTGCCTAGAATGTCGTTCTTTAAATTACTTTGGGAACTTCAGAATGTGTGGCTACTGTGGGAGCACGCAGAAGTATTTAATCAGTATAAATTCCTAAAATACTTTCAGAGTGTTTGAAATGTGAGATTAAACTGTGTTTAGACTTTTCGTAGTAAATCCTACGTTTAGATATTTTGCTTTCATATTAAAAATGCAACTTGGGCAGTATAAAATGGATCTGTATCAGTTCCCATCGCTTTCCCAGGTTGACACTTTGGGTATTTCTTAAAGAACAATTCCCAGCGCTCAAAGATGTGACGTCATTATGTTATTTCAACCCTCTAATTGGACAGGAAGGGCGATTTTCAATGGCTCCCCCTACTGATCACAGTGAAAAAGTACTACAGAGAACCATGAGAAACAAAACTGACGTCTATCCTCGACAGAACATACAGAATAAGCTCACAGAAAAACTAAGCAGTGCATGTAAAAAATGAATAAAAATAGAATAAATGTTTAAATATATAATGGTACGCATACAGTGTAAAATCTATGATTTTTGGCAGTCTTTTAAGGCACCTTTATGGCATTCAGGCTGTTACTTTTACTTTACAATACAGATTAAAACATTTGTTGATTGATGAAATAATAATTTGAAATTGCAAATAAAATAAACAGTTTTACCTTACTTTTTTCCTAAGAATGAGTTCATATTTAAGATGTATTGAACATTTTTTTAGTGAAAACTTGAAAGTTTTATTTGCAGCAATACTAGACCGTGTTACAGCGCCCTCTAGAGACCGATAGTGAGAATTGTAGAGGGCCGATTAGACAAATATATGATAAGGGACACCGTACTAGATGACATTTTAATACTAAGCAAGTCTTCGGCAGGGCTCCAATTTTACCACCCTTAAAAGACTTAAATTAAAAATGGGTTTTGGATAATAAATTGGTCTATGATTGTGCCTGGAAAGAAGGAGCAGGGCTTCATACTTCGAACTGTGTGGTTCTTCCATACAATTCCCAGACCCGTTCAAATGTTGCAGCATTTCCAAACAGTGGATAGAACTGCACCTGGTTGGACCTCCGGAGGAGAGCAACTCAGGGACATTCTGGGCCACCTGGATGCTCCACAGTCTCCTGTACTGCGGATGCTCAGCCTGGCTGACAAATGTGGCCTCTTCTGATCCCTCAGTATTCATGCTGAGCAGAGTCGCACTGTGACACTGTCGCATTTTAGTAGCTCCAGAGCAGACGTGTTGATATAGTGGTTTATATCAATTAAAAAAAGAAAAAAAAACATATACAGTATTTCTACCAGAAAAGTCTTTGCAGAGGTGGAATGCAATGTGTTACATATGGTTTAATAATCATAATTTGTAAAAACATTGTATACTAAGAGGATATACTCAAATTTAATTGATATATATATAGAAATTTGTGTGTAGTTACCTGGGTACTGAGAAGATTTCACAAGGTTTAACACAACAAAAATCTGCTGATGGATCATAACTATAATCTATATAAGCCTTTTATTTTGAGTAAACATTATGGCTTTATCAAGCAGCAGGGATTTATTATTCTCTGTCTTATTTTATTTTCCAAACAGCTGACGTCTTGACTCTTGTCAGTGTGAGCACTAAAAATGTCAGCAAATGCTGTGTAAACTGAGGGAAGTGGCAGCTTCAAGGCCAGAGTGATGCTCCATCCTGGTGAATCGAAACACCATGGTTATGTGAGATACTGAATCACAGATCCGAACATTGTTTCAGCTCCAGATAAAGTGGCCTTGAAGCTAACCCTCAAAAAAAGCATCTTAGTTTCAACAATTTAAAAGCCTACATAATCCGACACTTGCTTGTCAGTGCCTTAAATATACATGTACAGGTTTGGACAAGATCGAAAAAGAAATTTTATGGTCTCAAGGATGACAATGGAGCAGGTACCCTGGGCTTATTTACTGGCACCAGGGAGATCCTCCTGATTGTCTGTTGGCAGAATGTCACTACAGCAAAAGATTACATGTCATTTTATGCCGTGTAGGAAATCCCATCCCCTGTGCTTATTAGCATTACACATTTCAAATACAGGCAAAATACGCCGTACTTTCTGGGTATTTCCTGAATGTTCGTGCATAACTGATCTGAGGCACCATTCCTTGTGGAATGTGGACATGCATACATTGGTGTGGGTTCCAGGCTTATGCATTTTAAATCAAATGAAAAATAATATGCCAGTGTGTTTTGGTAAACATGGAGGAAATGTGAAGCGCGTTTAAGAAACAATATCTGAGCATTGCCCTCTCTGCTGTAACTAGACTAACTAACCTTCAGGTGAGCAACTTACCTGTTCCATTGACTCACATTCTCTGCGATTAATGGAGGCATAATCGTATTCTGAGTCTGTCAGTGTATGGGCGCATGCATGTGTGCTGTGTGTGCGTGGCATTAACAGGTGCCCATGTTAACATCCCTGAACATGTAAAAAATATAAGAATTTACAGTTGCAGCTCACTGAAACATGCTGTCACCCAGCAGCCCATTTATCGAAGAGTGGTCCTCATTATTATCATCTTCTCTCTCCTCCCTGTGTCTTCAGCTGGCCTCCTAACAGATGGCATTCCTGACAGGTCCAGGCCTCCCCCCTGCATACAGCACACACATGCAGTTCACCTCAACATCTTCCCTTCTTCCAAGCCCGAGCTGTACTTCAATCCCCTCATATGCAAGGATCAGAAAGGTAAATCTCCATATCATTTGTATGTCATTTGCAGACTTAAGCAGGTCTCCCCTCAAGGATTTGTCTGCATTTAGCTTGTTGTATTATAAAAATCTCCCCTGTTGGTGAAAAGTAATGCATAACATGATGCAGTTCTCGTCGTAGCTCCCTTAACACCCAGGTGACAGAATATCGACAAACTGACTGTTCTGCCCATTTCAGCTCCTTAATGTTTACGGTAGTATCTTTACTTTGGATGATTTATGAAAATATCAGACTTTAAGTAGACATGTTCGGGTAGCTCAAGTCACGTCATCCCTTTTTTATGCTCAAAGCAGCCCATTTCATTTGTATTTAGTTCTGCAGTTCTGTCTGCACCTCAGCCAGTTCAGTAGCATCACAGCTAAGGCGTAGAGCCCATATGCTAAAAAAATCCTACTTTTTGTTGCTGATTAAAGCTGCTGTCATTGTCTCTGTTCCATCCATGTGACCACCTGCTCCCCACAACTGACAGCAGATTCGAAAACCTTTTTGCAAAGATATAACCATATACTTTACTGAAATTTTTCATCTCTGATTACGATTTATTCTCTTAGCCGGTGTTTAATGATATATTTAAATTAACATCACGTACTGTAAGCGAAAACTGTATTTTTCTTAAAAGCGCACTGTTTTCGGCAACAAACATTTTAAATTAGTCAGTGATTTAAATGGCAGGGAATTTGCATCATCAGGAAGTGAATAATGTCTTCTGTTGTTGGTAACTGATGTTTTGGAGAATTAGATAAAATGTGCTGCTTCACTGTGTGCCGAGTCCAGCATGAAGAACTTCCGACTTGGTGAACTCAATCATGTGTCTAGTGAAAGGCCACAGACTTGATTGTGTTTACTGCATACATATCGATCCACCGGTCTGTCCTGAACGCAGGCCTACCTTACGTGTCATTGAGCGAGGTGGGCGAATTGTTCTGGTACGCAGACAGGGGGAAAAAAAAAAAAAGAAAAGTGCAAAACAACATCTTGTGACACCTAAATTAATCACAGTTGTAGAAGGTTTGGAACTGGTATTTTTGAATCCAGCTCAGTGTGTGGTATTTGTATGTTCTTGTGTCTGCTTGGGCTTCCTTCCAAAGGGATGTTTTTCCTGTGTTTTAACTGGTGATTCTGAGCTGACTGTTGTCACTAAATATGCATGGATTGGTGCGCTGTCAACAGTATACATCTCCTGGCCCAGCACACAGTGACTCTGGGATAAACCTCCAATAAGAACACACAGTTAATGAAAGTGAGTGAGCGTGAGTATATAAAACTACATTTTCCAGTAAATATAACCCCAGCTTTTGATTATATGAATATATTCCCGAGAAATGGTGGTTCATAGAATACAGGCAGCACAAGTTCCCATTAATTTAAATGGTAAATGCAAGAACGTGACTACTGGAGAACTGAGATAGATCGAGACTCATGTTATGGCTCGGGTGGTGCTTGCATTCTTTGTGTAGGACTGTGGCAAACATTCAGTTTGTTTGTAAAATCAAATTCTTGCATTCAGGGTCTATGCATGTGTTGTATTTGAAAACAGCCCCCAAACACCATGACAATCTATATATTAATTTATGCAAATAAGCAAAATAAGAGTTTCTTGCCTACACATTATAAGACAAATTGACCCTGAAAAACATGCATAAAATTTGGACCAGTGTTAAAATGAGTAAAAACACATATATATTTATTTGATACGTTTTTTCCGCATAGGTGTCACTTCCCTGTGCGGCGCGGCTGTGCGGAACCGTCTCCTCAAAGCAATTAATGATTAATGATTAATGATTAATGATTAATGCACTTTATGTGTCACGAGTTCAGCTCACACATGGCTCGGCGAGTGCTGTAACACAAAAGGCAAGCGCTGAATGATTCTGCGAACTGATGTTTATTCATTCTGTGTGGATGCATGATTACCCTCAGCCAGCTCCCTTGCCTCTGCTTGCCAAGTCGGAGTGCCGACACAAGCCAGCGCAGCTGTGCTGCTGGCCGCTGTTGATGCCCCGTGTTTAAAGGCAGCTTTTTGGAGACAACAAGTCTCGCACGCGCGTGGGGGGGGATTCACCTCTCAAAGCCTTGCGCTCGCAAGTGGAAATGTTTCTTTTTCCTCCCCTAATTTAGTTTAATCGCTACACAGAAGTGTCACTGGTGATGTGACACGCTTGTACTGTCTCTGGTCATAAAATTATACTGCCTAATGCTTTGCTAATATGCACTCTAGTGTCAGCACACCACAGTCTGTTTAACACTAAAAACCCTTTTCTCTTTTAAGTTAATGGCTCTGCGAGGGCTGCAGGAAGGGGAAAACCAGATGGGTGAGTAACCTTTATGTGGTAGCAGTAAATATCTGTTTATGTAAACATAAAAACTGCATAATGCTGAATAAATATTAAGGGGTACCCTAAGACCCAGCCCTGCTACAATCTACAGAAAAGGATGCTTGTCAACCATGGAGGTCTTTGGCCTAAAAACCTAGATAACCTCCAGTATCATACAATTCAGGAGCAGAAAATGCAAAAATAGTTTACAATCTGACAAAACAGACTTGGTAAAAGCTTCATACCGACAAATGCTTAACACCTGGCTTCCTATGTGACACATTCAGGGAATGAAATATTCACAACCATGACAGTGTTATTATTAAAAGTATTTCATTGCTCACCAACACTTCAATTCAAAGTTAATTTCATATTTTACTGGGACCATTTAGGTGCCTTGCTCAAGGTTATAGCAATAGCAGCCCTCAAGTCTCTAGGTACTTACTGTTTCCACTGAGCAATAATAACAAATAAATATTTAGAGTGCAGTAATGGAGAGACCATAAATGATGTAAGGGGCTACCAAAATTTGAACACAATGTCTCAAAGTCAAAGTTTTTTTCTGCTATGAGCATTTCAGGCAACCTTCTGGGATTGAATGAACACACGAGGGTAGAGGTCACAACAGGTGCCAAATGCACTAAACACAGCAGCTCTTTAGGTGCGCAGGAGGGCTACATGCTGGAATTGTGGGTAGAATGCTTTGTGACTGTTAAGGGCAAATTCGCATATGAGCTTCCCTGTAGTCCACCAGACAGGGAAATGGATGAAAGTGTGTTATATGGTGGAACTCTACATTAATTTATTAAATCAATAAGTGCAGAAAGTGAATGTTTTCTTTTAACATATAAGTCAGCTATTAAAGCTTTTTTCATAAGGTGTATGCTCTCCACACGACTCTTGCACTGTGAAGCTGCAGTACAATAACATTGTTTTTCCAATCTAGCATCGTGTGTTTGATTTGTAATGGACAATATATACAAATCTGCTTCACGTGGGTCAATAACGCACATGGAGCCAGAGGGTATTTGGATTGGAACAGACCCCATTCACATTCTTTCAAACTTCTTTAGCAGTAACAACACAAAACACCTCCCACTCTGTGGGAGAGTGTGCATTACATTTAACCTCCCCAACACCTCCCATAAAACCTGACTGTTTGAAGGCAGTAAAAAAAAAAAAAAAAGTGACAGATAAAGATACTTCCTTGATACCTACATCAAACTCAGTGTGAAATAAGAAGCAGAACAGATAATGTGTGTGTACAGTGCAAGTGTATTGCTTGCTAATGAAAGCAGTACAGTATATATTAAAGCCTAAAAGAATCTTTGTGCTGCTCTTAGCCACCAAGACAATAGCCTTATATTAAGTTACTGGCATAATTTTAGACCTTCAAGTGGCAAAGAAAGCAGCATTTACGCATGATTCTCCATATTTTTTTTTTATTTCGGCAGCACACTTAGCAGCTTAATGTTATGACTGACACAGCTTCCACTAAGTCTAATCACATTTTGCACGAGTATCTGTCTGATGAAATCTCCGTCGCACCCAATGGCTCCTGATTGTGAGCGACAGCAGAGTGAATGAGGGAAAACCGCTATCCCTCCCAAGACAGGCGACACCGAAACCATCCCCAGCACATACCCTCTTCAATGATTAGAACTGCGAACGCTCTGTTTCGAGAAAATCTCTTGATGAGCTGAATTGCAGACACAAGAAGATGCCCCCCAAACATTTTGTCTGTATTAAAATAAACGTGAAAAGTATTCCCGCAAGTTGAAACTGACAGGCTTTGGCATGCGCAAGTCATCTGGCTCTCTTCAGTGCCTCCAGCTGAGGTTTTGAATTTGTAACTACTGTACAAACGTGTGAAGGTATCATCAGTAGGGCCTGTGTGCTGGAGTCTCTGGGGACCGCGTACTGGAGGAGCCCAGCAGCAGCTGAGCATAGAAGAAGTGAGACACGAGTCTGGAGCTTCATTTGCAAAAGATAAAGAATTTATTCAGTTTGTCAATAAAAATCAATAAAAATCCAATGGAGAGCAAGTCTCAAGATGCTGAGAGTTACTCTGTCACTCTTTTTAGATGTAGGATGACACATAAAAATAAGATTTTTTCTTTCAGCTAAATACTGATGACAGAGAGACTGAAAATAGATCTTAACGCAGATGCCACGCGTGGTTATATGACGACTCTGGGATTAGAACCAGGAGGACAAAGCATAAGTAGACATGTATTTTAAAATGACTGCTTCATGTGGCTTTTCATTAGCAGGCTGCATTGTACATGTTTACATCTCCATTCTTTACTGTATTTGACTCGACACTATATTTTCCCATTTAATGGTCACTTGCATACAGTGATATAGCCATCTGTAGTGGTGGGAAATTGTTACTGTGTCAATTAAAGGTAACTATTGTGCTCAACAATAGTTGCTACTGTGTCCTATAGATCCTTTAATTCAAAGGTGGCAGTTCTAGCTTCTATGCCATCTGCTGTCCAGTTTCAGTTTCTTACTACAGGTACCTTTGCATTGGATGTAACTGTGTGCAATTCTACATTAATATGTCTCATTGTTTGAGGTTACCACACTAACAGTGCTCAGTTCCTGTCAGTTGGTTGAGTAAATTCCATTTTGCGAGAGATCACACTCCAGCCGTTTGTTGTGAAGGGTGGAAAATTGAACATGCAGTCCATGGGTCATCTCTGGTCAAAGGAACACCAAACCCCCCCATGGCTGACAGCATTACAGCAGCAAGATCTAATCCTGGAGCAAGAGCTCAGCTTGCCAAGGAGAAAGCTGGCTGGCAAACACAGTGATGGTACAGATTACCTCCTTTTGCACTTCTCCTTAGCTTGTGGCTCAAAGCTGCCAAATGAGATGGTCGAAAAGAAAACATGAAAAAGTTGCACAATGTGTCAACAACTACATTATCCCCATTAATCACGGTTGTGTATAAATATCATTGCGATTAAGAGCTTTTTTACTTACACATCGATTCTCAGAGAATGGAGGACATGCTCAGTTTCTAATTTAATGACTCATTAGATTTGGAGTGCAAATATACAGTTAGTAGAAACAAGCAGAGCAGTTTATGGGCTCATTGTTGAGTTTTATCATTTTTGAATTAATTTTATATCTTAGCTGTGTGACCTTCATGGTCCCCGATGGCTAGCATCTTCAGTTCTGAAAACTTGCCATAGACATGACATGGCACCTTTACAAATGGAAAATTGATAAATAACATGTAGAAAACATGATAATGTACTGCCACCATATTTAAGATACACTTGCCAAAAGTGGGAGCTAATGGTGAAGAACATGGAGCTGGAACCTGAAGAACCTTGGAGAACAAGTGCCACCCAAATTTCTCAGACCACATGCCTTATTGGTGAACCTGGATGAAACAGTAGGTAATTTTAGATGGAAGTCTTGGCTAAGTATCAACATAATGCAAGCATGTTTTATCAAGAGCACCAAGCTGGCACAACAGGTCACCTCACAGCCATGGGCTTGAACTGGGTCCCAACCCTGTGTGTGTGCAGTATGTCCTTCTCATGTCCATGTGGGTTTCTTTTGGGGGGGGGTGTCTTTTTTCCCTGCCAAAAGACATGTAGTTCAGGTCAACTGGTGAGTCAAAATTCTAACAAGTATGTTTCTAAATGCGGGTGTTTGTGAACGTCTCTGTAGCACACTGGGCATCCTGTTCAAGATGTATACTGCCTCACGCTCCGTCGCCACAATTGTTTTTAAGTTCTCTTCGAAACTTCTTGCACGCGATCGCAGAGAGCATTAGGCGCACACTTATGACAGTGTCACCCTGCGGCATTCGGACACTCGGGTTGTCCTTCAGGAAACACGGTGACACCACATCCAGACTCTCCATTCCCAGAACGTACCATGCAGCACGTGACCGAACGAGTCGCCTGTTATATACTGACTCAACGTGCTTTAGTGGAGTGCAGCGTGTTCATTTGGCCCAGGGTCTGGTGCAAACACAAATGAGGGCTGCAGTAATGAAGTCAGGCTCAGTTCCGGCACAGATATTAATCACAGCGCGGGAGCAACAGTCTGAGATGATGTGCCAGCGATAGAAAAAACCAACAGAGTTCTGAACTACTGAACATAAGGATATTAGACTAGTATTTTAAGTAGACATATGATATGATATGATATGATAATATAATATTCTGGATCTCCACACTGCTTGTATCGCATAAATAATATTGTCTATGAAGCAGTTATGCATGAAAAATAAATAAATAGATGGTGAGCTTAACTGAATTATTATTGTACAGTTTTGTTGCTACTATCGACTAGTTTTATTTTTTAGCATCTGTGTTGCCTGGTCGACGTGAAATAAACTATAAGCGCAATATTTTACTGTTTATTCATATTTTACTAATTGGTTAATGAAGCTGGTTCGTTCAAAAGTCATAGATTAATCAAAGATTAAATTGTGTGTTATTGTTTAAAGCATCGAGAAAAGGTAATTCTCCACACAGATGTGTGTGTGTGTGTGTGTGTGTGTGTGTATGTATATAGTTAAATATGGAAAAAAAACTGGAACATCTACTAACAGTGAAAACTAAACTGTTGTTTTTACTTTAAGGTAAAATGTATAATAGAAGAGCTTCCTGATTTTAATGCTACAATAATTCTCATGATTCTCTATACATGAAAAACATTGATAGCTTCCAAAACTGTAAACCACTTGCAGACACTTGCAAAGCAAAACCATGAAAGTGACCACTGAAAACACCCCTGAAAGCATTGTCTAGCCTCCACACCATTTTACTCTTTAACACATATTATTAACATTTCATTGTTAAGGGGAAGATGTATGGCAATATAATTCAAAGGCTTTCATGCCAAGAGGGGTGAACAATATGATATTCAGACCGTGTTCTAAATGGTAATTTTTAAACAAAAGGCTTAACACTCGGCGTTTTTTATGAGGGATGTTGGCTCCACAGATTTCCTTGTTCATTCAAAACTGCCATTCTGTATTTTCAGTTTATGGATGGATGCTGCACATGTCCGGATAAAAGACTCTGTTCTGTCATCTGTCATCATTTAGGAGTATTTGTATTATTCAGGTTGATTGTTTGGCAGCAATGTCGAATTCCGCCATGAGACATGCCAGCATTGTTGTGTCTTGCCTATGAATGACTCATCCTGCGAATTTAGCAGTAACACACCACTGGGCTGTCATTGGTCTATTTGGTGTCATTGTCCGGCAGGTTTAACTTCTGAGGCTCCACAGCAGACCTGCAGCTGAATTACATTATTACTCTGCTAACATGGTTTAGTGACTTTTACCGCACACCTGCTGGTTACCTGCCTGACTGCTGCTTATTCAATCTAAAACACCTGAGCCTGAACATCTGAACGATGAAGAGGTGACCACTGTAGAGGTGTATTTTGCTTTTATCTGAGGGAATGTTATTTTACAAATGCTGGACATTGTTTCTAAAACATCAGTGTTGATTTGTCAAACTTTAGCTCCAAAAGTCACTTTTGCATTTTCACTCTGTTTAGGGGCGATGGATATTTTAAATGACATATAGATTACTGCTCAACATTTATTTACTGAGCTGATGTTTTTCTCCAACACAACTTGCAGTGTTAAGCTACTTATGATGATTTAAATAGCTGAGCACTTTTTACTGGAGCAATTCAAGGTAGGTGTCTTGAGCAAGGGTACTGCAGCAGGAGTTTGGATTTTAACATTGTTTCTTCCAGTCAAAGGAGACAGCATTAGCCACTACAACACCTACTGTACCCTGACCTTCAGCATCGCTTTCTACATGGGAGTCACACCCATTCAGGCTGTCTCTGTTCCCTTAGCTTTAGTGGTACTAATATAGGTCAAAACCGCTTTCTTCTGGTGCCACAGTGCTGGCACTGAGCTGCGTCTTGGTTGCCCGAGCAGCATACTGGAGAAGACAGATGCCATCTGTGTGGTCCAGGTCATTTTGGCAACACAGCTGGGTGACATCTCGAGCACTGGGGCAAGATGGCTGGGGCAGTCGGTGTTTGTTGACACGCTTGAGCAAGCCGGTAGTCCACCACTATGACAGACCAGACAGGAGGTGGGTGGGGGGGTGTGGCCCCAGAACACCCTGCAGCTAATAGAAAATGGATGTGGACACTGATTGAAATCAGGACAGCGATCCAGACGTCGCTCCACATGGCCCCCAGCGGCCTTCGTCCTGTCAGACGGGAACGGGGCACGAACCATGAGTCCTGAATGGCGCAGCCACACTTGACATATAATTGAGTCAAATGGTGTCAAATGGCTGCTTAGCTTGAGCAAGTCCGGCCACAAGGAGGTGCTGTTTGTCCTCCCGGTTGTCAGGGCTCCTCAGCAAGTGTGAAAGCGTGAATACTTATGATGTTCTTCACATGATCTTTCTAATTTCAAAGTCAGCCACACCTGTCAGATTATGCTTATGGAAATGAAATAATAAAGTTGTTAGGTTATTGTCAGTGATCAGAAACTGCTGGGTTCACAAATCATCTTTCTTACTCCATCACATTTGCTTCTTAAATTTATTTTTCAGCATATGTTTGGATATGATTACATAGAGCTCACACCTGCTTGTCAGTTGTGTGAATTTTAAATGTACATTTTCTTGAAAACATTTTATGTGTTATGCTTTTATAGGAATATCAGTTGTGTGAATGTTGTTGAATGAATTTAGACTTAAATTCTTATTAGGTGTCCTGTCATCTTGACTGATCAGGAAGCTGAATTATCAGTTTGATGAGCGGTTCATAGATGAAATAGATCATAGATTATGGCCAAAGAATTCAGTCTTGCCTCTATTGATGTCAGAGTCCCATCAGTCAAAAATTCTATACGGATCACTGATGTATTATTTAATACTTCAAATCTAAAATGTGGATAATCGTTTCATGTAAATTCTTAATAGTTTGGGCTCGGCAAAGTGTTTTTTTTTCCCCCAAAACTGTTTAGAAACAATGCACTTTCACCGTATGGACCTGTTATTGTTTTACACTTAACTGACTGTGAATATCATGTGCACCGACAGGATGATGGCTGTACATTCCCTTGTCATGTAACATCTAGTCTGTAGTGTAAGAGAAGTGAGTGCTTACACATCACATCGTGTAAATCCTCATACCCTATTGACACACACACACACACACACAAGGTAGCTTTGCTCATGTTCTGTGGTGAATCACCAACATGCTGTTTATTTGCTGTGTACATCTGAAGTTCACCTACACCTCATTCTGTAAAGGTACATCACTCCATTAATAGGCAATTTATCTGAGATAAGCGGGGCTTTAAAAACAGATGCTATCATGTGATAACTGTAAATTCTCATTTCAAAAGCACATGGCAGCATTTATGGTATGATTTGTTATGAAAGCGATCAAGAAAATGTGTTGCATGTTGGAATGAACTGAATAATTGATGTTGACGTCTATTTTTCTGCCTTTTCTCATTGACACAGATCATGTATAAAGTCTGAAAAATGATGACTCATTTAAATGGGTTTCCTCAAAACTGCTGTTGACTGCCAACTACATTAACATGCATTCTTCTGATTAACAACAGATGTATTGTGCTCCTAAATTTATGTTTTAGAAAAAAGTATATGCCATGCTATTTAATTTTCAACACTCTCAGCATCTCCGAGGGATTTTGCTGTGGTTTAAAGCTTGGTGGCTCAATGACGTTCACTTGTTTTCCCCAGGGAGCGATACCAAAACCCAGGTGTGTTCCATTTTGTTATCCACCAGGTAGCCTTGAAGGGGGGCCTGGGGAGCAAGGTGGGGGTGGAAAATTGACTGACAGCTATCCACTAAGTGTTATGACTATTTGAGATGTTTTTCTGCAAGAGCTCGAAGTGAATAGGTCCCGGTTGGTAGGCAGTGAATCTGCAAGAACAGCAGAAGTTTTAATACTCAGTGGCCAGTTCAGGTTAGGTCAGCAGTGAACTTAAATCATGTCATTTATTTATTTTACCTTTCAGATTCTTAGAGCAGACCTTTTCCGTACCATAGGTTGTGATGTAATGCAGTTACATTGGTCTTTTTTTAAGTTTGCTTTGGCTGCAGTAGGTTGGATAATACAACTAAAGAAAACTGAGTCACAACGAAGAGGAAGAAGTAGAACATTACCTATGTGAGCTCCGCTATCAGTGTTCACCAGCCAAAGCCATGCACGCCTCTGGCACCATGAGTTTTTGTTTAAGAACTCTTTGTGTGTAGGGCTTGAAAGGAAGGCTCAAAAATGGAACAAGGATTTCAAAGCACTTCTCATTGTTCAGGCGCCACGTGGAAGAACTCTCACACAGTGCTGCTCTTTTAATGGACCTGACAGTGTAACCACAGAGAAAGCATGGGGCATGTTTCCATGACCATACAAAAGTGAACCTTCAATTTCCCAGCTTCACTCACTTTTGTGAATGCCGACCCCTGAATGACAATGTGACACTGTCAAAGCTCTCTTAATCTGAGCATTAGCATATGCATTGCTAATATGTAGTAGCTGAAGCCTTTGGAGGTCATGCACTGGAGGGTTGTAGCACTTTGGAACCAAGGCTGACAGTAGCCTTCCGATAAGAGACCTTTCACATTGAGGTTTCCATAAGCCTCGGTACTCATACATACGTACAGTTCTGATCGACATTACGACAGCCTTGCATTTCAGGTTTATCACATACTGTATATTCAAAAATAAATGGAAATGTACTTTTAATCACCTGAATATATTAATAGGATGTCCAAAGTTATACAACAAAAAAAGATGTCTGTTCAAATAGCATGCAGTTTTTGTCACAGAAGGAAAAGAAAATATGTTCCTGGACAGTATAAAAGTCCCCCTTCCCTAATACTTGGTTTCATAATCTTTGGAGATGATGACAGCCTCCAAACATTTCTTGTACCATCTTTAAGCTTCTTGCACCTTTCTGCTAGTTGTTTCAAACCTTTCAATTGCAGTTTGTTGTAGCTTAGAATTCCTTTTACTAGTAGCAGATAATCAGCTCTTTCCAAAGGTTTTAAATCAAATTGAAATCAGGACTTATTGCTGGCCAGATTAACACTCCATTTTTTTTCTTTTTAAATAATTTGTTTGTGTTTTTGGATGCAGGTTTTGAGTCACTGTCCTGAACACCATACTTACAGTTGTGGTCTTTGACCTGCACCAAGTTTTCTGACACTGAGTAGCACATCTCACTCTAAAATGCCTCAGTAATCTTCTGATTTCAAGATTCCATTAATGCAATCAAAGCCTCCAGTACCAGAGGCATCAAAGCAGTCACACAACATTATGGAACCTCCACCATATTTGATGTAAGTAGGGTATTCTTTTCCTCATGAGTTTCCTTTTTGTCATCTATAAACAAATTGCTGGTCTGCATTGACAAACAGTTCTATTTTGGATTCAGTCCAATGAATATTTTCCCAGATGGGCATTGGTTTCTTCAGGTAGGTTTGGGTGAAGATCGGTCATGTATTTTTATGTTTGTCTTTCAACAGTGGGGTCCTCTTTGGCCTTCACCCATAAAGCCCCTGTTGGTTGATTGTGTGGCATATAGGACAGGATGAAGCCATCACTCCCATTTCCTCCAGGTCTGCTTTAAACTCTTTGGATGCTTTACATGGTATTTTTTTAAAAAGTTTGCAGCAAATTTTGAAGACTGATCAATTTCCTTCTTCCCACCATGTTCTTGATGGTTTCATGAGCAACAAACTTCTTAATAAGATTGCGAACTGTGGAAACAGGGATGCCAGTGTCACTACAGATGACCTTGTATCTTTTTGTGTTTTTATGTTTGGCGATAATGTTTTTTTCTGATTCTTTTGGACAGCTCTCTTATTTTCATCATTGTCAAAAAGGAACAGGGAACAAAAGTAACCTTTTTAAGCAATGAACCCATCATTCATTGATTAAACATTGGTTAATTCATGTCATGTAAGTCCTATGAGTCGTGAGCAATTTATCACAGGTGAGTCCAGCTTCACTGCAATAAGAATCTAGTTCTTCTATTCAAACAGACTTCAAAAGGTTGCCAATAATTAGGGCATGACAACTTTTTAGTTTTTATATTATTTACACAAATTTCCTTTTTTTAATCCCGTGCTGCTGTGTATCAAACAAATGAGTGTATATTGACCAAAGGGGCCAAGTTTTTTTCAAGAGATGCTGTACATGATATACCTAAAACGCAACAGGACAACATATTGTTGACCAAAACTGTATTTGGTTTGGCGGCCAGTACTGTATCATCCTTTGATAAACTAATTTTAATATTAATCTTTATTATTTTTCATTGTCTCCCACTAGATGGCACTATCTCTTTATCACATAATGAAAGCTTCCAAATGTGATTTTTTACATCTATTTTTTATTAATATTACACTTGTATGCATAAATATAGATTTGAATAAATAGAACTATTGAACTAAAAATGATCAATTATTATTACTATTATTATTAAGATTATATTGGTTTATCTTACTATATTATGGTTGCCCAACAATGCTTTGCTTGCACTGTTCCTACACATCTCTTATATGCATGCAAAATCAAGGCATGTTAGATTTGTATATTGAGCCAGTTACACGATTGCAAATTAGTTATTGCCATAGTCTTAAAACTGTTGACTGTACTTTACGCAGAAAGAGTGGGTTCAGCCACAAGTATAACTGATCACAATGTATAGATGTGCATATTCTGAGGAACATTAATGCAGTGCAAGACTTTTTTTATTCACTTTAAAATATGCTTGCTAAAAGTAATGACATTTATTGTGTAAAATTCAAAAGTTAACCTTAAATATTTTCTATAACCATCATGGTATATTCTGGGACAGGTGAAAAGAAAGAAAAAAGAAAAAAATTAAAACAGAATACAATGCACTTGTAATGGACAGTAATCTTTCAAAATGACTGTCCATTTTAGCCATGTGCTGCCGTTTTGGTATTTTTAATACATATTATTATAATCATATATATATATATATATATATATATATATATATATATATATATAAAAATTCAGCTTCTTTCTCCATACTTATTACCTAAATAGGAGGGTAGTTTCTGTCCATTCTGCATATGCAAACTGCTTTTACTGTTCCTTTAGTCAGAACACGACACTGGTTGCTATGGCCACGTTGCTATGGAGGTGACATCAGACTTCAGTGAGGAATTAATGTGGAGTGACTACAGTGAAGCTACATGCTGGTCTTTGTACAGAACTAGTCAAAACAAAATAAGTGCAAAAAAGATTGTATTTACAGAGATCACATGCAACGTTTGGCTCCAGTTTAGCTGCACTGCTGCGTGTGAAGTGTGTTTCTCCTCGCTCTGTGACCCAGGGAATGTTATTAAGTGATAAAATGCCCTGGGCGGACAGAGCAGAAAGTGAGCTGAACTTTCATCATAACTGACTTGCCAGTTGCCCCGAATGAAGGGTGGACAGAAAAAGGAGGATTCGTGGAGGCAAGTGCAGACAGCACAGAGCTTCTGAGGTTCCCCGTATGTCATATGCATACTGTTTCTCCTGCTTTACGATTTTAAAAAAAAAGCAAAAGCAAGTTTTAAGTCTGACTGTAGGTTTTGTATTTGATTTCCCTTATTTGTAGAACACTGGCATCCTATCTAGGTTGTGGTTTTGTAGCCTATGGCCTAATGATTTGGGGATAGACTCTGGACCACCACAAACACAACCAGGAGCAATGTTTATGGATAATGGATGGATGCATATTTGTACAACATTTGCAAACAGTTGGTACCTTGATCATGGGTCTTTTGACTGAAAGTCAGCATCCCTAGCCACTACACCACCTGCTGCGCATAAGAGCTGTGTTCTTTTAGGTTGTCTGTAACACCTGGAGAAGCTAGGGCATTTGTAGACAGAAATTTAATGTTGTAAATGTTTTAGAAAACTGCATTAACAGGTAAAATATACAAATTCAGAATAAAAACTTGTTTTAAGTCATCATATTCCCTTAATTTTCTCCTTAATCTCAATTTTTTGCAAAAATATTTTTTTCATTTTTTTGATTATATTTTTAATGCCTATGCAGACCCTGTAGAATTAAATGGCCTTCCACGTATATATCACCTAGAGTTGCATTATGATGCTATTGGCCCCATTTGAGCTCTCAAGCTAATCTTATGAGCAACTCCCTGTGTTTTATTAAAGAAGTGAGCTGATACTTAACAGAACAAAACTATAATAAACCCTTAAAAAAATAAAAGAAAATAAATAAATAAATAAATAAATCCCTTTCATCTGCAACCCAAAACCAGACTGGACCAGAGACAGACATGGCCATCAGTGAATCCTCCTCATATTGGAGGGCTGAATTACAGCTTTGTTGAGCTCACAGAGAGATCCCTCTGTGCTGGCCGCTATTTACACTGTGCAGGAAATGACACTGGTGTTCATGTTTAGCACCAAGCTGGGTAGGATGTCTGTGAGATGCTCTCAATGATGTTTTTTTTTTTTTTTTTACATTTTCATCCATCCATAACTGTTAACCATCTAATCCTTTATCTACCCCACAACCATAGGTCATTAGGCTGTCAATCAACCCCTGGATTGGATGCTAGTCCGTCACAGAAATGCAACACATTCATACATTCACACACTATGGGCAAATTCAGAGTGACCAATAAACCTGAAGCATATGTATTTGAACTGCAGGAAACCAGAGCACCTGGAGAAACCCACATAGAGAGGAGAACATCCAGACTTCCAACTTAACTACATTTGAACTTATGCTCCAAGCCTGTCCAGTCCAGACACTGTGAGGCAGTAGCACTGCTTGCTAAGCCACTGTGCTGCCCTTTTATTTTATTTTATTTTATTTTATTTTATTTTATTTTATTTTTAACAGATTCTGCTGTTCTGGATGGCAGAGATAGACATTGCAGGACAGAAAATGCAAAATAATGCCTTTGATCTTAGCACAGATCAAGTAAGATTTTACCACACTGCCACTTTGCCACTTAAGATATCAAACTAAATCGAAAGTAGCTATAGAGTGTGACTGCATCTGTCTTATTAATGTAAAATCAAAACAGTTATGGTTATTTTTTCCACTTGTTTAAGAGGTCACCGGTTTTTAAATAAGTTGGTATATTGTATTGCTTTTGATACATGTGAAGACTGACACTGACTGAAACAGTGCAGGGTTGCCTATGAATTCTATGCTTGCTGATGGACAAATGAGAGCAGTAAACACCTGCCCATGTGGACGTTCAGGCCTGAGAACTGCTGGGTTAGCTTATGGCTCATTCAGTCGTCCATTTATTCACTGCAGTGGTGAAATCACCATACAAACAGCTATTTTTTTATTTTCATGAGCAAAAGAGATGCCTTCTCTGAAGTTTACAGGAACCGGATGGTAGGAAAATTAATCGAGCACAGGAAAGATGTGATAGGGCTTTTTTGAATGGCACGACATCTCTCTCCACTGCAGAAAAACTGGCCAGAAACGCACACTGGGCTATGTCACACTGCTCTTCTCTCCAAGGGAGGGGGGAAGCTCTCCGTTAATGAAGAAGGAGGCACATTGCACTTTGGTTACTTTCTGGCAAAGCACCGGAGGATGATCTCACCTAGAGGAAATAGACCTTTTGTGCCTTTGCTGAATTACATCTGTCTGCATATTTTATTATAAATACCACAGCTCCTATAGTGATTTAATCTGTGGTAGTGAAGATGCACAAGTCTGTTTCTTATCCTCAGTTACAGTGAGCTCTGGCATCTTTTCCTTTCTTAAACCTTAAGTCACATTGCATCGAGAAGCCTTAATGAAAATCACTGCAAAGTGGTGCTGGTTTTGTTTATGTCAAAAATATAGAGAAATATGTTCACTGTGTGTTTGTTGCAAACAAATTCACACAATGAAGGAATATTGATAGCACAGCACTGTGGTCCCGTTGGACTTTTTTACGTGTGACTTATCTTCAGGTTTTCAGTAGCCAAATATGACTGTGATGATAATAAGGGACTTAATGTTAGTGCAGCAAACATTTCTATTTTGCTAAACATTGCTTTTATTAAATAGGCCATGGGCAATGCCAAACTGCCCACCTGTAAAGCACGAATGCCCATGCTGCATGAGAAGGATTTATCCATGCTTCTGGTAACCACAAGTGGTGCAGCAGGCATGGGAAACTGGTAAATGCCAGCCTTGGAAATGGGTTTCAGATGGCTGACTGGTTTCAGTAGACAGCTTCTTTTTAAGCTCCCCCAGTTGGTCTGCTGATGGTTTCTGTGTGAAAACTGACAGCTCTGGAAAACTGGAGGAGGTGAAATAAAGCGTGCTTGTGTCCTGCTTCCAATGCAAGCACCTCTGGCAAGTCATGCAGTTTTCTTTAGTACTTCTATCCATCCACCCATCCATTATCCTTAACCACTTTGTCCTGGTCAGGACTGTGGCATTCGGGGTCTAACTTCCTATGATTGTTAAGTAGTTGATTCTAAAATTATTTCTTACTGATGCTAAAATTATTATCCATTTATGGTTTTTGTTGTATATACAGAAGGAAATGTCACATGCTCACCATTACCGCTGCAAAAAAAAAAAAACGCATTTACAAGGGTTGCTGGGTCCTCCTAAAACCAGAGAAATAATATACAAAAAGAACAGTACTCACAGTTGTGAATGTATTTGTTGTACTCTGTAAAAAGGAATTCCAATGTTACTAAAAGAACATTAAGGTTAATTTTCTGTGTTGCATAAACTTATGTCAGTCAAATGACATTGTATGTCATCTATGTATCTATTTACTTATCTACACATGCTGTACATGACTTGAGGCTGAAACACATAGTTGGTGGATTCTTTTACAAATCACAGTAAATTCACAGCTCTGAATGCTGTACTTTATTTCTTTAGATATCTTTAATGATAATAATAATTTATTTTGCCTTTTAAGTGTATGGCTTCATTTACTAAGAAAAGTAATTCATTGTAAGACAATAAACAAAAGTGTAAATACTGCAAAAGGAAAGTTTGAGAAATTCTATTAGGAATTGAATTAATATAACTATCTACATGGTTTTATAAGCTGTCTTGATGAGTTCCTGCTATCCCTAAAGCAGGACATGGGAGATGTGTGTTAAATGAAAAAGAGATGATGCAGTGTACCGCACACTGTGTCGGGTCTCAAGAGATGGTCTGAAAATGGAGCTGTGGGGGGACACCAGCCTTGATGGAGAGGGAGCATGAAGAATAGCCCATTCTTTCACACAGCTGCCCTACCAGAACTTATTATAAGTAGTAAAAAAGCATTTCCCTCTGAAACATTTTAACATTTTGAAATTATTCATTGAGGTAGCTGAAACTCTGCTGTTCAGTTAACTAGCAGAATAGATATCTGGGTTTAAATAAGGATGACGGTATCTTTTATAAGAGTGAATGAAGAAATAGCATCTTATTATGTTGGATATACTTTAAATCTAAGGGGAACAGCAGCAGACATTGTTCATGCCAGAGCCAGCAAGAGCACAGTGGTTGACATAATGCCCGAAGCTTTTGATTAAACTGAAGCTCACTATTTTCTGCCCAGTCAACACTGAAGCAAGCATGCAGATAATAAACAATATGATGGAAACATTATTAATACATTACATGGTATATTAATAACTGAATAGCGATTGACATCCTTTAAGACATTGAAAAATTCAACATTTGAATAATGTGAATGATAATTGCCATATTTTCTGGACTATAAATTGGTTCAGGGTATAAACTGCATGCTGCAGGTAGGACCGCGATGCCCTGAATGGGTTCGCCAGGCCACACATGCATAACGTTCGTAATTGAAAACGGATTGTGCAGCATACTCTCAGATGGATATTTAACTTCATTCAGCAATAGTTTATCATGTTTTTATTAAAAAATAAAATGTTACTGGTTGAAACAAAAGCAACGTATGGGTCTTGACCTTACTAGTAGATCAGTGTAAACATTGAGAACCCCCCCCAACACATAAACATTTAAATATCAGCACACAATACAATGTGAAAACATCCTCTAACAAATTAATTTGATGCAGAGATTCTTCAGCTTTGCACCAACAGTTTTGCACTTACATTCACATTCAGCTGCACGATTATTCTTTTCAGCTGCAAACCGTGTGATGTGCAACTTAAACTCAACAGTGTAGCTTTTTTGGCTTTTTGTTGGTGACATTTTATACTAATTATAACCCTAGTAGTCAACTAAAATACTACCAATATAGGAAGCACCTTATACTATAGAGTCAGTTATATGCAGACATATATATGTTCATTATAAATGTTCCACATAGAAAAAAAATAAATTGCACAATGTGGCAGGATTGTAGGAAGGAAAAGATGAGAAAAAACACAATCCATGGTCTGGTAATATACAAATAACTATAATAATTTATTAGTATGTTGATTTTTTTTTACAGAATTTCCCATTTGTTGGAAAATAATTAAACACTTTCAACACTTTAGTTGCATAACTAATACTTTATGGAAGCATCTTTTGCTTTGATTACAGTTGTAAATCTGTTTTAATAGGTCTCTGTCGACTTTCTCTATTCCTCTTTTTCATGCAGTTTAACATATTCTGAGATGATTTCTTGTGAACAGCTCTCTTTAGGTCAGTTCAAGGACTGCCAGTAGGACTGAGGTCCGAGCTGTGGCTAATCTCTTTTTTCTTCTTCCATCTCTTGGCTGAGTTAACCAAGTGTTTTGGATTGTTGTTCTGTTAAAATATGACATTCTTCTTTAATTTCTTCGTGGAGGCAATGGTTTTAAATCACATTACCTTTGCAATTGGAATTGTGCATTTTCCCCCTATCTTAATCAGAGTTCCTGTCCCAACTGAAGAAAAGCAGCTCCCTAAAGATACTGCTACCACCATGCTTTACAGTAGACACTGTCTTCTACAGGTGATGAGTTCTGTAGGTAAATTCTTTTTCTTTCGAAATTGTGTTCAAAATGTTCAACCTTTACACATTTACCTCCATGGATTTGAGAGACCTGTAGCTTTCCATATGTTGTCGGAGTTCTCTTCACATCAACTAGAGAAAAAGATGGTACCTGGTCACCAGGAGGAGGTGCTACTTTTATGGCTGGGGTCCTGTTGAGATCCTTGAACCAAGCCCAGCAGTCATTTAACTCATTTGGCATGGACACATTCTTATCATTGACACTGTTTTAGTAACTCTTGTAGTCAGAGATAGTCTGTATACCCTGCCAAATCCTCCTCACATCCCTGTCCACAAAGTGTTCCTCAATCTTCTTGTCATAGACTGCTTTGGACTTCCTTATACCCTAGGTGAGATTGGTCCTAGCTGCTTTTAGTGCAGCTCTATCACCAGATTTAAACTGAGCTTTGTGTACTTTCAGCAGCACATGGACCTTAAAAGTTAAACGAAGGCTTCTGATTGGGTTGGATGGTGACAGACTTGGCAGTCACAACATCATCCACAGACTTTTCAGGTTAGTGTATTCCTCCAAGTCCAGGTCCAGTCTGTATGGCCAAAACAGCCCTGCAGCACTTCAGTTGACCCCTCTGGCAATGTTTGTATTTACTTTGTAGCCAGTTTTGCTCTCAAGCAGAAATGGCTTGTAAAGAGGAGGCAAGGAGATGTGATCAGACTGATCCAGGTGGGGTGTGACCTTGTACACATTGCAAATGTTTGTGTTAACAAGGTCTAGAGTGTTCACATCTCTGGTAGGACAATGGATGTGCTGTTGGAATTGGGGAAAGATTAAATTAGCTTAGTAAAAATCACCAGAAACAGCACAAACACTGTCAGAATGTGTTTTCTCTTGCAGGCTTATGAGACCATGAAGTTCACTCAGAGAATCCTTGGATTTTGTTCTTGGTTGAATGTGTACAGCACACGTGGACACAGTGTTAAATACTCTGCAAATAGTGGGGATGGCATTTCATTATGAAAAATTCAACTGCTGCCGAAAACTGAGAGAAACCAATGAAACATTTGCATGCCAAAATGTGCTAACAAAAATATACAATCCACTTACTGCATTTCTTCTGTCCATCTGGAATCTAACAAGTTGAATTGCAAAATTGGAGATGTTACTGGATAGCCATGTTTCCGGGAGGACAGATTTCGCACTGTGTCAAACATCTTTTTACAGCCTTTTTACTCAGCTTGTGTCACCACCTTGGGTGGATGTCACCACTGGGGAACAGTTTCATGGTTCTGCGATACGTGATGCTGAGCTCGAGGAGTCCACTGAGTGGTGAGCTGAGGCACAGATTCCTTCTTGCTGAGTGAATAACCAGGAGATCTTCCCACGAAGAGAATAGGTTCATCAGGAGCATGCTGTCGGTTCAATGAGAGGTAAAATGCAGAAAAAGCCAAGAGCTGGAAAAAGCAAAAAAAATGAAAACATGTCTTTGAGGTAATGCGTAACAGGAAGGATTAACACAATTAGATGAAACAATACAGAGATAAACAAAGAAAAAGACAAAGAAGAATAACACTATTATATGACCAGAGAAGTGACTGCATTTTAGTGTGTTGCCATCTTAGGACCTATCCTTCCCTACTGTGAAACATAAAGGGGGCTCAGTGACGTTTTGGGGTTGGTTTGCTGCCTCTGGCACTGGGGGCCTTGAATCTTTGCTGGGCACAATGAAATCAGAAAACCATCAGGGCATTTTAGAGTGAAATGTACAACTCAGGGTCACAAAGCTGTGTCTCAGTTGCAGGTTATGAGTCCTCCAGCAGGGTAATGACCCAAAATATACCTCAAAAAGCACCCAGAATGGATAAGAAGAAAATACTGAACTGTTCTGAAGTGGTCTGCTATGAGTCCTGATGTGAATCTCATACAACATCTGTGGAAAGAGCTGGAACTTGCATTTGAGAGAAGCACCCATCACACCTGAGAGAACTGGAGCAGTTTGCTCAAGAAGAGTGAATCAAACAGTGAAAACATGTCGAAATCTCATTCAGAGCCACAGAAAGCACTTGTTTGCAGTCATTGTCTCCAAAGGCTGTGCTATCAAGTATCAGGTAAAGGGTTCCAATATTTTTCTCCATGCCATTTTGCTTTGTTTTATTATTAAAAATATAAAAAGTCATAAATCAAAAGAAACATTTTTGTTCAATTGAAAGTAAAATGTAGATCCTCTGGTCCACTCTACCCCACAGCTCACACTTGTGGAGCATACAAGAAACAGCCACAGTATCCAGGCAGTGGCCACTACTAGATGTTGTGATCTTTACAAAGTCCAGGGGTCTCATACTTCCTCTACTCTATAATGAAAATATTCTATGATATACTGAATGCCTTTGATTTTTTTATACCCCTCTCCTGATTCGTACCGTTCAGCAACAAGATCCCCACAAGCTTTTGATATCTCTTTCCGGTCAATGATTATTCCTGCACTATCCAACCAAGAACCATTCCAGAAAATCCGTCAGGACCAGCTGATTTTATTTAGGGCAGATTAGAATTATTTCCGTTAATTTCAAGTGACTTCAGATTACCTTTGGACGTGAATTTAATGTAAGTGCTTCAGTCAGAAAAGAGATGCAAGACTCATCTGCACTTACGCTATTAAAGCTTTGATGATTTTTTATTACTAGTCACTCTTTTACGTTTCACTTATATGTTGTTTGATACAAGATCTCATTAAAGGTGATAAAAGGTGATAAAAGGTCTGGCATGATTTGTCTTAAGTGTTTACTTCAACGAAATGTGAAATTTCAGTAAGTGTGCAAGAAAAAAATCAGATAATTTAAAAGAGATGTTTTTTTCTAAATGATTTGATGATGTTTTTCTACCCCCTTTTTGACAGCGAGCTCTGATAGGCTTACGCAGAACATTTAGCATCTGCTTTCATATCATGTGCACTACAAAGCATGTCACAACTGAATAGAAAAGGGCTCAGTCTGAAATGTTGTTTTTCCTCGTAGCGAGCAATTCAACATTAAACACGACTGTCAACCTTTCATATTGGGTGTGCAAATGAAATGAAAATCTGAATTTCTTGGTGGTATAAAAGGGGTGATTTTGAAGCATTAGTGTTTGTTTTTTTTCATAAGGATCGGTGTTTGTTTTGTAGTTTTATTTTTAAAAAAAATGTATTTTCAAACTAGTCAAAAATAAATACATATAATCAACACCCACAACCCCACTGAACAGACTACTGTTTCCTCTGTAGCCAAACTGAATGTACCATTCATGTGACAGACCCCTCCTCTCCTTGTTGCAGAGAACCCTGAAATTACTGTCTAGTATGGCTGTTAAGAGGTGGTGACCAGCACAGCCTCAGTGGTGTCTGAAGAATCTGTGTTACTTGCACATGTGACAGGTTTGGACTAAAGACTGGCAGCCAATGGGGGAACTTACTGTCATTTGAGCAGAACTTAAAATCAGTCAAACAAACAAACAGACCTACAGATAGATGTGCTTGGCGATTTCATTTCTAATTCACTTTTTTCGTAAAGACCGAATCTTCAGAAATGCTCCGAAATTCCCCAGACAATTTACTGAACTATCATTCAAGCTTTTCTACATTGTAACACTAAGTGCACAGACTATTGATATAACAGGTGCTTAAAATTTTTATTATATATTTCGTCAAGTTCTGTAACTTGGTGCAACAAACTGGTGGTGCGTTGGTTTTGTTGTCAAAAAAGAAGTGAGTTAAATTGGTTTGCACCGTCAGCTTGCCACTTTCAGCTTGGGCATAATTTACATACAGATGACTAATTTTTTCCATAGCAGGATTGGGAACCTCAGCATTGTAAATGTTTTCCAGTTAACAGGATGATAATCAAGGGATCTGCAGAACACATTCATACGCATCTAAATATGTATCTAAGTTTAAATTACAATGCAGGCACACATAAACTCGACCACTCGCACTGTTGCTGAAGTAGGTCCCGAGCGGACCGACATTTCCTTTGTCCTATGAATAGTGACTGATTAAAAGCTTTTTTTTTTCCTCCAGCATCACTTGTCACTATGGCTCCCTTCAGCCACAAACACGCCCACATGGTGCTCTTTCTGATATATGACTAATGCACCTTGTAATTGTCTCTAAGAAAGCTGAGTGTTTTAGTGCTGAAAGTAGAGAATTAAGATTTAATAGATGATTTAAAGGCCAGGAAAATGTGTGTATATTTAGTAGGTGGCCAGTGAAGAAATGCATTGATTTAAGCTTGAGAAAGGGAAGCACTTAATTTTTTTTTCTCCCTTTGTCCAGAAGGCTACTTTTATATTTATAATGTGACAGCTGCTTTCCATATTGAATTTGTCTGTCGTTGTAGCTGTCAGCAAATTAAAAAGGGGTCAAATATTATATTTCAAGATCATTTAAGTTTGATCGATAAAGCAATTTGGTTTGCTTTCCTTCATTATACTCTTCATCTAATCTTTGATATGCAAAAGCCTGACTGCATTGTACAAAATACGCAGGCTTAGCGTAATTTTAATATTAAATTCAACATCTCTGTTTATTTTAAGATATTTTTCTTAATCGCATTATTTATACTACAGTGTGGATGTCAAGTGCCTAGGGCAAGATGCCCTTCCGTCAGCTCTGCAGCTTTGCCGTTTTTCCTGAAATTAGTTAAAAAACTAATAGTGCGCATTAGAATGAAGCAAATAGCCCATCTGCTTGATTTTTACATTTGGGTCAATGTGACAACTTCTGTTGTGTACTTGCTCCCCGAGATAGTAAGCAATAGCGATTCGTCAAAGGCAAAATATGCTTAATTGTAAATAAAACTAAAATGACTTGTTTATTAGACTGTGTCAGTTTTTATGAACATGGACTTACATTTACATATATATTTGGATGTCTGCCAAATGAGATTTCTTCAGGTTGTAGACATATTTTAGAGGCCAATGTATGTTGCTATAGGTAAAAGCTTTGTTCCTGGGAGTGTCTTAATGCCCATGTAGACAGTGTGATATAATTTTAGCACAGAAGAATCCATCCATCCAGCCATCCTTCCATTATCATTAACAACTAGTCCTGGTCAGGGTTGTGGTAGTCTAGAGCCTATCCTAGAGTGACTGGGTACTAGTCTATGGGAGCATCCCCTGAATGGGTTGCCAGTCCCTCACTGGGTATATAACACAGAAACAGAAACATATGGTAATGAAATATTATACCAGCAATGGATTAATATGAAGATGAACAGGTTGCTGTGCTTACAAAGTTTGCTAGGTAATGTTAATAAGTCTAACATATTATATTGAGGTATATAGTACTAAACTGTAGTTAAAACTGAAGTAAGTAACCATAGCAAGATTTAACATCAAAATTAAAGGTGTATCTCCAAGTGTTTTGTATGCTAAAAAACAGAAAACACTAATGGTGCAGAACAGTGTACGGATACATCCTTACTGATTGTTATTGGCCTGATCTGCTAGAGTTTCCAAAATGACCCTTTGGAAAAGGATCTGGCTGCTAGTCCTGTTCCTATTGACAGGTGCCAGCATGAGCACTGCTTGTTACCTGTGCAACATGGAAAGCGCTACCCGCAACTGTGTTTACCTGTGGCACTGTGAGTCCAAGAAGGCCTGCAGGCCATTAGGGGAATAGGAAGCCTGTTCTGTGTCATTTCGATTTCCTAGAGAGCAGCTGAGGGGTCCAACAGGAAGACAGTGACGACAGCTCTCTGCTACCATAGCGCTACCATGTTGGTCTTGAGGGCTAAGGCTGCAATTTATAAGCAGCTAAAGCACCGCAGAGCTCCAGTGCTGGACACTTAATCAATGGCTCGCATGGCTGCAATTGACTTTTTGTAGAAAAGCTAATAAAATGCTTCCAAAATGATGGTTTGCTAGCAGATTTAAGGGTCTCTACAGTCCACTTCTTTTGGTCGATTTTATAACAAACCTGCGGGGTAATTATGTAAATATGTTGATTCAGTACAACAAAGAGCCACTGATAAGGATTCTGCATAAAATTTAATTTTTTTAAAATAAAATGTAAGATTTTTCATTTTTGAATGTTTACAATATTTGATCTATTGCCTGCTGTAATTGATGCTGCAATTTGGAGTCCCTCCTGTCATCGTGCTCCTGAGTCCCCTGTTTGTCACCTCACTCAAGATCACCTGTCTTTGTGGCACCTGTTTGTTCTTCATTGGATTTATTCACTGTATTTACAACTCCTGCTCTTTGACTCACAATCACTAATCACCAAGTGAACATGTCATATTAAATATAACATTATATATGCTTGAAATTCAACTGTGTCTCATACCATCACAAGTCATTGGTTTTACTGTTTTTCTTGCTGTCTCAAATTATCTGTGCTGCTACCCAGGGATTAATTCAGCTAAGGGAAAGTAAATCCTTAATATTGTTAAGTGCAGTGCAAGCTTAGCACTTTAACATGTCTTAGCTTGATACAATTGATGCTTGGTGCCTAATAATAAATCCATTTTTGAAAGCTCCACCATGTTTAAATCCAAGCTGTGATTTATCTATATAATACATACAATAATTGAATGTCAGGAAGTGCCAGCCCACCTCAATTTAAAATGCATCTGGGGTTGAAATACTGCGAAAGAAACCTAGGCTTTCAAACATAGTGTAATGTGCTATTTTCACGTGTAATGTTGACTGCACACCTGATGCTCATATTTTCTACTACACAAGGTGGCATGAAACAAGAACAGTGGAAAGATCTTTCTTTAATTCATGTTACTTAAGTTACTTGTTTTGTTGATGAATTAAACGATAGAACAGGTAAACATAGGCAGTGTGTTTGGTGTTTGTCTATTTAATAGAGCAGTTGCTGTTTTGAGAAGGATTGCTACTGGAGACAGAATTTTGCTACTGTGTAAAATGGTGACGTCAGGGACGTCTGGGAATCGATTGTTGTCTATCATGTTTTATTAAAGATGAAAAAAAATATGATGAAAATACGAGTTTCTCCAAGGCACCTTTAATTTTGACTGTTACTTTAATTAATCATACTTCCTTGATGTACTGTCAGCTTATTTTGCAATATAAGAGTTGGCATTGTATCTTTCACTAGTCCTTCATTATAGACTTTTTGCATTTTTGCTGGCTAAGCAAACAAGAAGATCTCTCTTTAACTTTTATTATGGAGCATTGCTAAGGGTGGGTGGTAGGGTGGCTCAGCAAGTAGTGCTGCTGCCTTCCTGCACCTGGGCTGGTTCTCCCCATGTTTGTGTGGCTTTCCTCTGGGTGCTCTGGTTTCTTCCCACTATTAAAAGATGTTTTTCAGGTTGATTGGTCACTGTAAATTGCCCATAGTATGCATGGTGTCAAAGAAATTTTTCTGCATAGAGGAAACTGACTCTAAAACCGTGCTTGCAAAAGCCTTTTATTGACCAGTATCAATGGTGCCATGGGGAGAAACCTGTGCCCTCAACCAGCGTCGCACAGTTTTCTCTCACAGTTTCTCAACAGGTGTTACAATTGACATCGCTTTTATACATCGAATAAGGCCATAGTAACAGTTAAACACACCATGGTAACAATAAACAAGCTAGTTGATGAACGCAAACTACGCACTCATAGTAACAAGCACAAACAATATTGGTCATGAACTCTATGAACTCAGTAAACAGTATTGGCTATAGACATCTTGAAATTATTGAACTCAATAAACTCATGGCTGAACACAGACAACGGTTAAACATAGGGAATGTCTTCGGTCACCCTGCAATGGTCTGGCATTCTGTATAAGGGCAGTTTCACAATCCTGTGCTTGTTACTTTGGTGATAAGTTCTAGATCAAGACCCTACTTAGGGTAAAATGGGTAGGATGAAAGATTCCTAAAGTTATTACTCTGGACCAACTTAATAAAAGAAATGAAAGCCCATCAGTACAGCAGAGGTTTGTGTAAATTGCATAAACATTATGTTGATGATGGTTTATAATTCTTGATACTTTCTATGATATTTATATTTATTCATTTATCTGACACTTTTATCCAAAGTGACTTATTGTGTTAAGCAACTTAAAATTATTTGTCAAACAACTGGGTAATTTGTACCGGGGAACATCAGGGTAAAACTTTTCCTACCTGCTGATGTATCTCAGACATCAGGAAAGACAAACATTTAGACTGAAATGATGGACTTAAGTTATAATGTGAATAAGCAGACTCCATGCAGGCAAAGATAAGTGCTGGAGGTGGGATTTCAAGCCCTACAAGGCAGAAAACCTCTTGTATATACAGGAATAAGGACTGAACTCTGACATTGCTGCAGTTTTCTTCACATGGATGTGTTTTGATAAACAAATCTGTTTTCAATTAAAACGGTTATTACATATGCTGCTAAGATGATTTGGTTAACAGATGTTTGGCAAATGTTTACAAATGTTTGAGAGTCTCATTCTCAGAGCTCTTACTTATTATGTATTGCAAGAAAGAAGAAAAAAACTTAACTTTTAGAGATAAATTTAATCAAAATAAATGCATTTTACGTCTTGTATTAATTAAGACTAATTTATATGGAGCATTGCTAATGGATTTACAGGAATGCATCTAGAAAAGAAAAAAAATCTTTAAAACTGGCTAGACAGTTTTATTTTTATTCCAGCTCCTTTTAATCCTTTGTATTACCTACTCATCCACTTTCTTTCTGGTGGCTGTTTGTTCCTATAACAAGTGAAACACGATAACTGCTTGTAATCTGATAGAGTAGAAAACCAAAAGATAAGAAAGGTATTGGCTTAAGTAGAACCCTAGCTTAGCTGCTGAGTTTCCTACAATGAAAGTAGATGTTGTATTACTTGTTAGACGGATCACAAAGGCTGAGCTGTCTGCGTGAGTTTGTGTTCACCAAATATAGCTTTAGGGGTTAAATGAAAGCCCTTAGAGATAAGTGACCAACACTTGTGTTCAGCTGATGGAAAAGTTAAACTGTCTCCATTTCGGCTGAAGTCTGTGTTTTGTTCAGGCTTTTTCACAGGTAAAAAGAAGTGTTGTGACCACTGTAAAAAAAAAGCAGAACATTTCCAGGATTATCTTGAAATGTAACCTTCTTTCTACATTCCATTGGCTTCTGTGGCAGCTAGGATGCTGTGCATCTGGTTCTCCCAGCAGGGCAGAGGCTGGAAACTCCACATATCCCAAAAATTCGATCTACTTTGGATTATTCACTGTAGCCATGCCAGGCACCCGCCTCAATGTCATGTCAGGGGTGGATGGGGGGGTTCAGTCACAGAATTTGAATCCCCTTATGGCCAGGCAATTATTTCTCACAGCGTCTTATTTCACATTTGAAGTGAGGCCAACGTGCTAGTTTAGACTTGGGCTCCGCAGCAGCACCAGCTAATCAGTTAGCAGAACCCCAGAAAAGATTATGTGATTTCAGAAAGTATAGCTAAAAAAAAAAAAAAAAAAAAAAANNNAAAAAATTATTTGATTTCAAAAAGTATTGCAAAAAAAAAAAAAAAAAAAAAAAACTGGAAAAAATAATTGGAAACTAATGTTGAAGATAAAAATGAAAATCTCTTTCCTCTGAAAAAGGTTCATGCCGGGTGGGCCTCTCTGAAGGGTTCAAGAGGTTAGCTGGGATTCACAGCTTTAATTAAGTCTACCGTTTTGAAACCACCTGGCCACAGAAAAACTACAAGGTGGAACTTCAAAGCAGTCAACATTCTTACACTAACGGACTTATGTTTATTTCACTCCAGTCAGAAGTATTTAGAACTGGAGTATTTAGATCTAATTCAGTAGATATAAATTAACATTTTTTTTCCATGGCTCTGAATCAGTCAAATAATAGTGCTGGCTGGGTTTTTGACCACCGCAAATACTAAATCTTCTTTTCCGAATACCAAAGTCCATATTAATTTGCCCTAATTTTGCCCAAGGAACGTGACACACATTTAGGATCTGCAGACTCCCATTTAGCTTGTGAGTCAGTTAACCAGGGTGCCAGTGCAAAGGATATCTAGCCACAGATGAATACTTTTAAGTGCAAAGAACTGGCCCCACTGTCACTCCATTATCAGCAAGAGACCTGCTGCTCTGGTCTGGTCACACTGTGGTCACAATGTGACCTTAACAGCTGCTTTTACATCCTGCTGTCTTGCGTTTTGTTCTCTCGTAAGGACCGATAAGGTCACAAGGTCATGCTGTACATTCATTTTTGAGGCATCCTGTGCTTAGCTGCTGCTCCTTACTGCAGTTATCCCCTCCCAGCCCTGCCTGTCCCTCTCTTTCTGTGTCTCTCTTTCTTAGCACAATCCATTTGAGCAGTGAGTGCACAGCTGCCCAGTCGAAAGAGACAAGATGGTCATTATGGAAAACCTCCGTGAGTCATTAACCACTTGGAAAGTTTACTGGGTGAGATTTCGATTATACAGCACAACATACTCTGTCACTGGCCACATATCAAGTCACCAACCAACTTTTAAAATTGCAAAGCTATTAAATCATTGGAATATCTGGTTTTTGTTTTCTGTTTAACAGTTTCTAAAAATTTTCTTGATTTTTTTTTTCTTTTTTTTTTTTTGATTTCTCAACTTCCAGGTCTGGAAAATGCATTCTTTCCATTTACATAAGAACGAACTTAAAACAGTTTAACAGTGAATGAACTGAGACTTCTGAGTACCAAAGGCAGTAGTGGTACAATTTCTAGGTGCTGACTGAATCCTCCACCCCATGGCCAGTTGTGACTAGGAGGGTGGGAGAACCAACAGAGTTCTGTGCCTTAGCTGCTCATGGAACACAACTTTACATGTTATGAGCTGTTTGTGGATGGCTGTTTTCCAGAGGTGAGGGTTTCTTTAGCTAGAGATGCAGAACTCATAATAATAATAATAATAATAATAATAATACAACTCATATAATCATGCATTAATAATTTAATTGCATGGGGTCAAGTTCCCTACAAATATTCATCCATTTATACAGCAGAACAAATCAACGCACACTCACCCACACTCACAGATATAAACATATAAAAAAAATAAAGCAGCTGAATCTAATATCTCTGAAGTGCTTACATACAGTGTCACCATGATTGGTTTTACACATTTTTTCTTTTTTATCTCCTCTATAATTAACCTTTTGTACACACTATAGCCATGTTACAAAAACATATCACAACATATATCTTTTTCAGTGAGAAATGAAATGCTGTACGTTGTGCATCTTTGACATGTTTTCATCAGTGTGCTACAGAAATATTAACCTATTCTCTCAGAAGTGAAAAAGGTGTCAGGCCCAACAGTCACTCTCCCACATTCACATGGTACCACACTGGCAGATGCAAAGTAGACAGAAAGATGGTCTGGACAAAACTGATGCAAGAAAATTAGCTGTGTAATTGTAGCCTTGCACTTTTCTCTACATCCAGCGGACATGGACGATTCCTACAAGAAAATGTTGCTATGTGCAAAATGCTTGTGTTGATTTTAGAAATTTTACAGTTTACATCATAGATTGCTGTGGTGCTGCAAAAATCTCAAGTGCTGTATGAAAGTAGCAAATAGCACATTTTCTGGAGGACGCTCATAAATCCAGCCCCCCCGATTTTAAAAATATGACACATAGTTCCTTCAACAAAGCCTACTTGAACTTAGAAAACCATGCATTCTGTGGTAATCAAAAGGGACATTGCATTTCAGAGATAAATGATGAGAAACTGCCAAAAGAATGAACTGGCACGTGTTCAGATTTTGCAAAAGTGTGTAGGTTAATTCGGAAACAATTTCTGAGTGTACTGTATCAATAAATCTGTTTGAATAAACCCACATGTCAACTTTGACCAAATCGATATGCTGCACATTAAAAACTCTTTAAAGGCACTGACACTTTTCATGAGCTGAATCTCATTACAGAAGTGAACAGTGATTTTAAAGCAAGTCAGTCTCTTGTTAGTAAATATATATCATCCAAAGGCTAGATATTTGAAATGTATTTGTATCTGCATATTGGGCCCAAAAGTGCAAAACAACAGTATGGCAATAACTTTTAATAAAATCCTAAAATAAATTCAATGTAACTGCAATCGGAGCAACATGAGCATATTAACATTTGGACTGCTGAACCTCTATTCGGGAACCATGATGTTTGACAGGTAGAAGAAGACCAACTTGAGCTTCAGTCAGGATGACACTGTAGATTCATTAGTTAGCACTGGATCCACACAAGAGGAATACGTTTGCTCTAAAGTCCAACTGAACACTGCATACAGTCGAATTTACAGGTTACTCCTTATTCCCACTGCACCCTGAAGTATTGATGCCAACTCTGTAGAGGTCACACTTCTTATGAATAAAATATAATGCAAAAAGAAATCATTTAATTGTATGCACGTGTGCAGTCCATGGGCAATATGCCATGGTACCTTTATTTGTGGCCTAAAGCATATGGCAGAGAAGAGCTTCTGCTGGAAAGAGAAGTGAAGAAGACATGACGACAAAATGGAAACTCGGTATGGTAATGGATGGCATGGCATCCAATAACTCTGCCTGTGCTTCTTATGAAGTCAACAGAAAACAAATTGAATAAAGATGGCCAAATAATAGCATGGCTATTAGGATTTAGAGGGAAAACACACATTTGCAAGTATAATGCAGTGGTATAAGCGATGAGCATAACCCCCTAAAAGAACACTTTATAGTTATTGTGGTTGCAATGGGAGGTGGACACTCAGTATATATGCTGACAGCAAGTATACTTCAGCTTGTTGGTTACAAATTGGTTAGGTCATCACAACGACCAACACTGGCATTGACATATATACTTCAAGATAAGCAGCTATGAACTGTTTAGTGTTTTTTTTTATCTTTCTTCTTCTAAATGAGCCCCCATCAAGTCCAAATCTCAAGTAATGGGCTGAATGTGACAAACCAAAACACTAAAGCAACTTCCAAAAACGTAACTGAGTAATACTGCTGCACAATAGCTACAGATAGATCTCCGTGTTCATTTTTCTGTCATAATCTTACCCCTTTCGACAGACTTTTTTCCCCACCTTTTCCAGTCTACTTTTTTGGCATTCTTGCTCCATCAAACTGTGAAATTAAGCACTCTCAAGAGAAATACATTCAGATATGCTAGACAAATGCAAACAAAAGCTGGGAAGACTGGAGCTAATCTATAATTATGCAGGGTTATCATGCCCTACAGGGGAGTCAACGTGCATGACAGGAAGAGTCAGGTTCATTCAGTGTTTTAAAATCAGGTCCACTTCCTTTCCATCAGCAGCCCAGCCACATACCTGCATCCAATTGAGGAAAAAGAAAAAAAAAAAAAAAGCTTTTGAATAAACACTCCTGGGGAATCTGCTAAAGTATCGGACTCAAGTGTGCTGTTACGCGCTAGGTTGTCAAACGCCCGCTTTGTGGAACTTGACCTTGGTCAGGCTGATGACTGATTTAATTCCGTTTCTGTAAGAGACTGACAGTAATTGACTACACGGTCAACAGCGTGGTCATAAAAGCTGATTTCCTGTCTTACGGAGGCATTCTTCTATTTGTGTTTTATGTATCATTAATTGGATAGTTCGTCCATGCCCTGCTCCAGAAGCAGGAATCTCAGGCAGAAACAAGTGAACCAAAGCAAGGGGTGGTTGAGGGGGGTTGTCGGAGGTGCGAAGCTCTGCCATGCCGATGAGTTACTAATGGTTTTAGTCTGCATGACTTCACAGTGAAGGCTGATTCAGTTATTACATGGTGGTGAAAATCAGCAGTGGCACTGGCCCAACAGAAAGCTTATTATTATGAACCAGATGCAAATGCTCTGAACAGGAATGCGCTGTGCTGATGGGTGTTTTTGACTAGTTGTATTTAACCATGCAGTCCAATGCAGAATACAAGGTTTTTTACAAATAGGCACCATGGTATAGTAAGCATCTGATCCATAAACTTATAGTCCAAGTACTGTCTCACGGAAATGTGAACAATGTCACCAAATTCAGGTTTCACATTTGTAGATTAAGTCCTGTTTAAATGGTACAGCCGATAAGTTCTAACATGGAGCATCATGTGACGCTGATGCAGCTGCAAGCTATTGGTAATGAGAGTGCAGAAGAGTGCAAAAGCATCACAAGGCAGCAAGTCTTAGAACTTATTTACTGCACCATGTAAGATGCTCTATTACAGAGAAAAATAGTGAAAATGAATACCAGCAGCTCGATTAATGCTGGCAAAACTAACAGTTGTGTTTGGTATAGAAATGGAGAATAACCCCGGCACTGAACCTTGAGAGACTCCTGTCAATAGTTAATGCTGAGGTCAAGAAGTGTCAAGATATAAATTTATTCACTAGTGAGTGAAAGCAAGGCCACCAGAGTACAGACAGATTGTTTGATGTTGAGAATACTGTTCTGAAACAGAAAAATGCAGTTTGGTGGTAGAAGAGAATATCAGTCAACCACAGGCAAGGCTTCCTCATGGGCTTCTGTTCAAATTCCTAAGGCCTTCTCCAAAAAGCACTTCCACCAGTGTCTGGAATCAGAGCTTCCATGTACGCAAGGCTTTTCCCCACAATGTATTATGTTGTGCACCCTCTTCAGGGACAGTGGGGAAGCAGCTACTCACGAAGAAAATATCCGTCTAGGAAGAGATGGCCAAAGGGGGACTGAGTGCAATGATCTGGTGAAGTACAGAAAGGATTAAATGCTGTGGAGCAGGTAGCAGGTCATCTGGGTCAAGATGCCATATCAGTAAATACTGGCAGTTTTAAAAAGGTAGAATTTGTTTACATACAAAAGCCTCTCTTCAACAACAACCACATAAGGAGATGTCACACGTATTGCCACTGCTAGGTGCAGTCACATATTTGGTGATGATTTCTGTGCAGGTGGACCCAGGGTTGTTCATGATCAGGAGCCCTGACACAAACAGCATAAATTAAGAATTTCTCGTGTTATTGCTGTTTACTAGAAAATCTGCAGTAAGAGAGATAACTGCCTGGGGAATAATTTTCAGCTTGTTTCTCCATGGGGGGTTGTGACCTGACTCTAGACACTAACGCATTTGATGCCGAAGGTGTGATCTGTCCTGTTACCATAACAACACAGAAAAAGTTGTAGAGAACCTTGCACAGATTCTCAAGATAAGATAAGGAACTTACAAATGTTAAGTGAATTCACCACTGTCTATCACATGACACCACACCGTAGGATTCTGTCATACAGGTTAGAGATGAAGATGGATAGATACTGAAAGGTGCAGCGGACGACCACCAGATAGACTCTCTATTAGATGAAATAAAACAGAAACAGTTTCCTTGTTGTGCATTTGTTGTATAAACACATGCAGGATGCATATGCATATTCATTGATTAATTTTAACCAGTAGACTTGTTATTCAACACTTTATCGCAGCTGATACGTGGTTTGTCCAGGCTACAGGTCATTGAGTTGTGGCCCATCTGTATGCCCTGTATAAAACACATTCTCTTTTTTTGAATATTCATGCTTTGTTTTCAGATGAAAATTTTCAACTCTCTCCTGCGGTGTAACCCCAATTTTTTTGTCTTTTTTTTTCCTGCAGTGTTTAAAATTCAGAGAAATTCAATCTTCAAACAGAGCACCTGCAGCCTTGAAATATAGGCACTTTCTGACACTGTGTCCTAAGAATTATGGTTCTTAATTAATTGTTAAAAATTAATACAAGTCGCTGCATAGCAACAGCACTCTAATCCACACGCCATGCAGTTATTATTATTAAACAAATCAATTTAATATTCTAATGTACCCTTGGTTTGGATTTTAAAAAAAAATGTGTGTAATGTGTAACATTTGTCACAAGAAAAAATTATGCTAAAATATTATGTTATCACTTAGAAAAACAGCTGATCAATACTTATAGTGAGTGTCTGATTATAATCCTAACACGTAATCCTTAAACTTGTTTTTTAGTTAGTATGTGAGGCACATTTTGCCATATTTTGTCCTCTTCCCGCATGTATAAACTATAAGGACACAATTAATATATTGCAAATATGTACAGACTTGTACACTTTTGTTGTCCAGTGTGTTTTCATGGAAACATGCTGTACACACCTGCGTGCCGCCTTATAACTCACACGTGCGGATGATGTCGCCTCCGTGCTGCGCGGCCTCATTTCCTCCCTCACTGACAGCAGATGGCAGTAAAACTCTGTATGAAATATGCAACACCTCGCTACATGATGAGCCTGTTATAAGCAAAAAGGGGGGGGGGGGCTTCACAATTCACTGCCCTTTGTAGAAAGGAACTTCATATCCTAAATCAATTTATTTGTAATTTGAAACACTTTATTCTAATTACTAAATAGATACTTAAGTAATCTGAAGCCCAATTTACACTGTACCAAATTTGGCTAACAGACCTATAATATAACAGGGATGATTTGTAAAATGGTACATCAGGAACAGTGGAAAATGTTCAATAAAATATGCAGAGTAAAAGCCACTTGATTTTTGATATTTGCCAAGATAACACTGTCTCTATGGCAACTTGCTTAAATACATAGCTGTGCGCAGTTAATGATCACGGTGTTTGAAGGAGGAACTGCTGTCAAAGGATAATTCATCTCAGATCCATCAATGTGATTAATGTGAGATGTGATATGTATAAATGCGGTGTATATGTGTGTGCGAGTCAAAAACTGGTGCTATCAGGGCAGGTGTCACATTGCTGCATGAAGCAGAGGGGAGCGACTTCCAGTAGCGGATGGGGCGACCAGGGATTGTGTTTGCCTTCAACATACATTTCTACCACAAGACCTATCGCTTTGACACTTTTTATTCTGCTTAGGGGAATGTTTTCAGGGATAATCCTATTCAAACGCTTGGATTAGGTTTGCCTGTTTATGGCTCCCAGCCTAAAAAGCCATTAGTTGAAAATTGTGCTGAGGTCGAGTGATCTTCTTAGCTGATAACCCAGCTTCCCCAGCTCCCTCCCCTTTTTTTCTTCAGTGGCCATTGAGCAGAACTGACAATTTTCTAATAAATATTCCTTTGAATCTGTTCGTCTACAAAGCAGCAGTTGACATTAAATTGCACTTTGGAAATTGTAAATTTTAGTCAGCTGGACGACAGAGAGAATATCTCCTGACTGAAAGCGGCACGATTAGCAGAATGAAACCCTTAAGAAAAATGCCAGCTGGACCCTCATGTCCATAAAATCAGATGGTCCCAGAGGAAAGGTCTTGGTCATTGAAGCCTTCAGTGCTGAATAGAAAGGGTTTTAATTGGATATTTTCATTATTTGAGACAAAATGTGTGCCATAGACTTGGGTCATTATGTGAATGCAAATTAGTTTGTGACACCTTATTCTTTGGTGAGCCGTGTGATCCTTTGCCAGATTAACAAACACAAGATACTGACACACAGTACAGCCATGTAACAATGATTAAAAAGGAAACAAAGTCCAGTTCATCTGCTATGCTCTGTTACTGCATGTTAAGTTATATTTTAAGAGCAGAAAACTGAAATCGAGAGACGTTGTGTGTTGTGTGTTAGTATCGAGGTATTGTACTGATCTCTGCATGAGACGGCACATCCACAGCCAACCCCCTCCTTGCCCAGAGCAGCCGGAGGTGCTGGGTTTGAGGGCACAGTGAGGATAAATGTAGGATCATCCACACCCAACCTGCGTGCGCAGTCTTTAGCAACAAGCTTAACATCGTGTCTTTGCATAACAGGTCAAGGTAGACATTACCGTGCACCACCGTGTTTTTATACCACATTCAGGAACAACACAGTAGTACTTGGATTAGCTCTGACATCTTGAACTCAGCGTAAATTATGAATAAATGTGTATATATTTGTAGAAATAGAATAGCACCAATATCTTATGTTATAATGTTTTTGCAATACGCACATTACATATCGTCTTTCCTTTGGAACCAGTTGGAACATTTGTGCAAATATCTACATCTCGGTTGCATGTTTAGATTTAGCTCTACTAATTGACCGATCCGATTACTCTGGAGTTAATCTGGTTGCAAGCAGATGACGTCGTGTCGTCCATCACTTTGATCTTTTACTGCCCGCAATCTGTTCTTTGCTCACCTGATTAACAGCAGTTAAGGCGAGGAAAGGGATTAGGCCGTGTGATTTAAGGCAGGTGCGGGGCTGTCATTATAGTTTTGAACTTATGGGGCAGGTGGCTTGGCAGAAGCGCCTCTTAGGGAATTCTTGACGCCCAGGTTTGAATTTACAGGCTCCCTTGTGGAGACCAAGGTCGAGCAATTACCTCTCAGTGATGAAATTCTCACCCCATGGCAAGTTCCACATTTGACATGGCCTCACAACTCATCGCTCTGAAGCTGAGGGTGTGCAACATTTTAGCGTTTCAGCTCAGATTCAACTCCTCCATGGTTTTCGTTGGGTACAACACCTTCAAACTACAGTCCTTAGACCAGTCAGAAAGAGTTGTGTGCAGTGCTGTACATGTTCTATAGTAACAAATATTTACCAAAAGTACTTTTTCACTAATGAATGCCTTTTAATCCCCTGGTAACCCCTTGAACCAATCTAAAAGAGTCCTCCATAGTTTTCAATAGTGTCATGAATGCAACAACTGCAAGAAGAAGTGGGTCAACAGGGAAATATGAAACTAATAAAGGCATTTAACTGCTGTAGTACACAATATTTGACAGGCTCTTCTTATTTTTCTTCTTCTTCTTCTTCTTCTTCTTCTTATTATTATTATTATTATGCAATTGGAAACATCCAAAATAACATTAATATTGAAGTCATATCATGAGTGGTAGCAGCTGTATGTTTCTTTTGCAGTATGCTGACATTTTGTATTTTTTTCAGAGGATACCTTTTACCATAGATAGATAGATAGATAGATAGACAAATTAACAACTAAAAAGTAAGTAATAAATAAATATAATGCGTTTCAGGAACTGGTGGCTTTCGACTGCCCATACTTATGTCTGTATATATGAATGTGTGTATGTGTTTGATTGCCCTGCAATCGACTGGTATCCTCTCACTCCCTATGAAGTTGACTCTGCACTATCATGACCCTGCCCTGGATAAGCAATTACCGATAACAGATGGATCGATGAATGGATTGATAAATGGATGGGGCAGACTGCTGGACAGAAGGCAGGAGTATTTGGAAGAAACAACATTTGTTTCACTGGTTTTGGTTAAGTGTCTGATTATAACTCAGCATCATCTCTGAAGTGGGAATTGTAGGTACCTTTAAAAGTGAAGATACATAGCATGACATATACTGCAATCCCATTATTTTAAATAGGGAAAAATAAATAATGCACTCGCAGCCCATCCGATAACACAAATGTAACTATAAACCCATGATTTCAGCATAATAAAACACTTTAAAAACCAGTAAACCAAAAGTGTAATTTCCATGTTTATGTCATGTGGTACAGTGTGTACAGTACAGGACATTTCACATGTTAGTCCCCCCTCCAGTGTCACTGTTACACACGGTTCAATGTTATGAGATGTTGAATAAAAGGAATAAAGAGATGTGTCCAAGTAATCCACCCCATCTGCCCCTTTGTATGACACAACAACTGACATTTAAATAAATAGGTTTGCTTTAAAAAAATGGAATGGATAATAAATATGGTGACATGGTGCAAACCTGTTCAAGCAGAAACAGCTGATAAGACTTATGAAAATGCACTTGTGACTTCCAATAAATTTGTAACAGTACACAATTGAGTTTATTACAATACATATAAAATTATTCTGTTATAGTACTCTATACAGTACTGCACAGTATTTGTAATTTTTTTAAAATTTTGATTGTTTTTTTGCTTCTTGATTTTTTTTTTCATTATGGATAAGCTTCAAAAAAAAAATTATTATAGCAAAAGTTTCCATTTAGATACCAATATACAGGCATTGATTTTAAGCGCCATTATAGCAAAAATTCGGATTTAGAGAATTTAGATACTGAAGGATTGCTGTAGGTGTCTTGTAAAGTCCATCTGGTCAAAACTTTGTTTCTAATTAGATCACAGCAATGATTGTGTAGCTGAAAGACTAGGAACAAGTACTTATATCTTTTGTCGTCCAATTTTCAGGAAAAAGACAGGGAGAGAACAGAAGGAGGGCATTCTCTGCTTTTGGTTCAGTGCCTGATTTTTTCTGATACAAACACAGTCACACTACACACAGGCACATGGTAGAATCTCGAGATACGGTGTCCTGTTGTGGGCATGCGAAGTAAAAAACACTGAACACTGAATATGTAACAGGAGAATGTTAAAAAAAATAAGATCCCACACGGAAACGTTCAGTACAGTAAGCATTTATCAATCTCATGTATAGTGTGATAACTGCTGTTCTGACCAACCTTTCAAATATTACCCGTGCGAAAAAAAGAAAAATCTGAAAGGTCAGACGTCGGTGATAAGAAACAAATGACTGACGAGTGACTTTAACACACATTACGAAGTAATTTGTACATGTATAAAAATGAGAAAAATTTAAATGTTAAAAATAAGTAGCATGCTGGTGTGTAAGTAACAGGCGACTGATTTGAAAAAAGAAATTGTACAATACCCCATTCTGGTTTTCAGTTAAGCACATGATGGCAAACAGCACGGTCATGTGAATAAGAAATAATAATCCATAATTTCAAGCAATTTGAGGTACTTATCCATAATTAAGGGAACTGGAGCATTCACTGGAATTAAATTAAATGATCAGGCTGTTAATTATCAAGTCTGCAGCTCTTTGTTTTGGTCTGTTTTAATTTACAAACAAGTAAACAACAATGCCAACACCAAAAGTCATTATGATGATGACGACGACGACGATGACGATGATTGTGATGATGAGGAGGAGGAGAACAAGGATGATTCCAGTTCTGACAGTGAGAACAAAATACTTGTGTTTAGCTTTTCAGTGCGAAGGAGAGCTGCAAAAGTGTAAAAAATCCCATTTGACCCTAAAGTACATGTTGGGAGATTCGCGCTGCTGGATGCTTCAAGAGGGATAATCTGCACAGCCTTATTGGTCTAATTAAGTTTTAACAGCCCCGGGTGAAGTGGTCCCCTCCGAGAACAGGTTGAAACCTTTCAAATTGCTCATCCACAAAGAGACACAAGGACATAACCTGCAGCTTCACAAGGTTTTCCATGGTAAGAACTCATTTGGCAGAACTGTAATTACAGAATGCATTAAAACTGTGCCCATAAAACTGAACACATGACCATTTTGTCCTCAAACATTTTTACGTGGCAACAGCAGTATATCTATCAAGAGCAGAGTACATGCACACTTCTTTCTTCTTCTTCATCGACACAGTTTCTAACATTTAAAGTAGATTGACTTTCTATAATTTAGGGAGTCAGCTGTCCAAAGCTGCTATGGATCCAGGCCCGTTTATAGGTCTCATCTCACATAAAGATTAGTGAGCTGGGGACAAGAGGTAAACCTAAGTCAATGAACTAAAAATGTATACAACTGTTTAAAAAGCCTGAGTGGGAAAAATAGTTTATTTTCATAAAATACTTTTACTGTAGTCAAACAAGTGACATTTAGCTACTTTTTAAATATTTGGAACATGCAAAATGCATTATAAATTATACATTTTTTGTGTGCTTCCTTAAATTGCAATGTAGCTGTTTTACTGACAGCCAATGGCTACGGTGACAGACTGGCATTCCAGTGATTCCTGCCTCACACCCCGTTTTCAGGACAGGCTCTGGAACATGGTGACCCAGATGAGCAGAAAATGACGGAATAAAACAACGGTTCAGTTCGGTAATCTGCTTTTCCTGGTGAGGGTCACTGACAATATAAATTCTTACAGATTTTTCTCCCCATTTTTTATAAGTTTACATAAGATTTTTAAAGAGCTTGGCGTAAACCGAGACATATTTGTACTATTAAGCTTTTATTGATTGTGATGCCGTGGTTGGATGTAAGAATAAATAGAGTTGTTAAGAGTCATCCAATCCCAAATGTGTTTGCAAGCTGAGGACTCGGTTTGTATTTTTTATAAAAGGACTAAAATGCAAGACCACTGCATTTTAAGGCCACCCGTGATTTATATCATTTGGCCAATTCAAATAATTCACCAGTGCATACAAACATTTTCAAAAATTTTGTACAGTGCAGACACAAGTGTGGTAGGACTCTATCTCATGAAAATGTAAATTTTTTGCTAAATCTACACTTACTGGGGTTAAGGCCGTTAATGTCATGACCACTACTGCGACAGCAATTCCGTCATCAGCCGTTCTTCAGAAACAGAGGTCATAAAGAATGAGTCGGTGTCATGGAAATTATGGAAATTGTTTTTAACAGCGACACTTTTTGACCAAAAACAAAGAGAAGATGGCCGTATTTGAACATGGATAATCATTTTAGGGAAAAAAAACCCCAGAAAACAGAAACAGAAGAGAAATAATCTTAGGACCACAATGCATGAAATTAAAGTCTGCAAAATATAGTTGTTATATGTTCCACCTCCAGTGTTTTGGCACCTGCTTTATAAAACTGACCAGTGACAGATGCCAAATACTTTGAAAACCCTGCAGGTGCAATTCACTAGGACAGAGGGTGTGTGCCCTGCTTTGCTGGGAAATAGGAGGGGTGTTGACCAGATTTAAGCAGCATCCTTTCACGATGAACTCCTGGAACAGGAGACTGTAAGTCACTTTGCAGGGAGACTGTAACTCACTCTTTAGCTGCTCCAGGAAATTTGTGCATTATCTGTAGCACTACAGCTGTGAGGTAAAAGTCTGCCTAGCTGTAGGAAGAAAACAGTACATTTCCCTCAAGACTTTTCTAGACTTTCTCCAGTGGTCTACCTTGGAATCAAACGTGAACGTCTTAAACAGTGCCACCTTTACAAAATGTCTGCATCCATTATACTCTTTTCTCATTTGCCACTCGCTGCATTTGACAGATTACACTTGTGTGATCTTTTGGGCATTCTGAAAAATATTTTCCAAAAAGCTTTTCAGACCTGGCATTACTTAAAGCACTGCCTGTTTTGCGAAACATGAGTTGAAACTTATGGAAAAGATCTTTTAAGTGTTTAAAAATGAGTAAAAAAGTATGCAGTTTCCACTTTGAGATTATGGGCAGGACATAGACTTAGACCACATGTTTCTATGGTGGTTAGTTACTGAGTCATTTATGCACTTGTTAAATTCTTTTTTTTTTTTAAATCACCCAGTACATCCCCATATCTGTATTTTTGTGCCATAGAATTTACTGCAACTCAAATGAACTGCAGGTACTAGAGACGGAGGGGAGTAGCATATTGGTCCTTAAGTCACACTGAGAGGTCTTGTTCTATTAGAGATGCAACCAGGTGCTGACCTGTGGTGTGAAATACTGCAGATCCAATCCTGCTGCGGCACAATTATCCTCTTGACCAGTCCATAAGTCTAGCTAGCTGACCATATTCAAACAAATTTTAGTATAACTTTACAGAGGGTTATTGTTAATAGCTATAGTATGGCAATTAGGTGACACTTTTTGAAGCTATAAACCAGTGCTATTTTGTAGTAGGTAAAACATTATGATATAACTGATGTTAAGTCATTGTTCACTTGTCACAACAACCTCATAAACACTTAAAATCTTTTGGAAAAAAAAGCACCACAATATTCTGCTGTAACTAGCAGACAGACACAAAAGTGATGTACAACAGAAGATGTGACTCAGCAAAAACACTCACAGAAATTAAATGCTATTATGTTAAAGCCTGTAAATGACATTTTACAAAATAGTTAGCAGTTGCTTTCATTGCATTAAGGAAAAAAAAAGGTTTGGACCAGTCATTTAATGGTGCTCCATTTCCACCTTATTCTGTGCTTTGGAGTCAAGAGGTGAGACATATACCTCTCTATGCTATGTCTGGGCATGCTTTCAAGAGAGACTTGTGAAACCTAATATATCATGAAAAATTGACTATAGAGTTTCAGGAACTGAATTCCACCCTAACCAGTTATTATCCAAGTGTGTTTTAAAATCTCATGTAGAATCCAGGTAACTGACCATGGAATGGTTTGAAGTGTTGCTGATTTTAGGGTAGAGATGGACCCATGAGTGGGACAGTGGTTAAGAAAATGAAAAACAACAAAAATAGGGGTACAATTTCTTTAAGCGAGAGCTCTAGAGCCACTGGACTGGTGATGGCAACAGAAAGGTTGATAAGGAAATCAGCTCAAAACCAAATGCCACCATTAACCACTAGCCATCCACCAGAAGTCCTTCTGCCCCAGGGGGCAGACCTCATCTGCATGTGTCCCTCTCAGTCCTCAGACCAGCTGCTTAAATGTCTATCATGACAACTCTTTCTTGGTTGACACCAGCCGTTCGCCATTAAGCTTGCTTGATAAAGGCTGGCATTGGGAAGTATCATTTTCAACCCAGTCCTTAGTGGAGGACTTCATCTCTTTCAGCCTTTGAACATTTTATTGTCACTGATCACAACTCTATTGGTTTTAGTTTTTGTTTAAATTAAATTTTGCATTCTCAACAGTTTCCTATTAAAATTGGCTTTGTGAATTATTTGAGGTTGATGTCTTTGACATGAGTGGATGCCAGCATAATGAATACATAGTTAAATAATTTACAGTAATTTGCAAATGTTCACTTAAATATAAATACTTTTAGGTTACACAACAGAATGTTAGTTTTGAGAGTTAATGTTTTTTGACGCAGTTGAAGTTGAAATCTATTAAAACATTAGAACTGCTACGTTTTACTTTTTCCTTCAGTGCATGATAACTGATATAAGATATTTTCTTGCCTAATTGACATCAAGCAAACGAAAATTTAAGCCACTCATACAACTTGAAATTTTGCTAAAACAATTCCAGCAATGTGCTTAACAAAATTGCACAAGTAAAACTTTGCCAGCTATATAAATGGGTGTGACATGCTGGTTCAGGATAAAGGAGTGAGAGATAGAAGGTTTTTTGATGATGCTTCATTCAACTTAAAAGAAAAGTACCCTCTGGTCTTGGCTCACCGTGTCTGAACTGGACACAAGACTGGCCTGGCATTTCAGCTGGACCCCTCTGGAACCATCTCACATGGCGGTCTCCCTGATCTGTGAGAATCTCATTTGGGATTTCTGCATGGGAAAACACCTGTAAGAGGGGGTCTGTAATGATTTTCACTTTAATATTGTGCAATATGACCACTTCTGGGTAACGGGTTTCATTATGCACAGATATTGGCAAAGATATTCAAAATGGTGGCCAAGTGCAGTTTGCTCTAACACGCCAATGAGGTCCATTGCTACCTGCTCAAAGTGGGTCTATGCTAATAGAAGGGGTTACAGCGGGGCCCTGGGAAGGAGGGGGGTTCACTCGTTGACACTCCAGTCATTCTGCACACCAGTGCCAGACGTCCCCATGAATCCCTGACCAATACAACCTGACCTGCAAGAGAGTGAGAGTTTTATCATATCAGAGATGGCTGGCTAAACGATTGCTATGGGCGGTGTAGAAAAAGGCTTTGTGGTGGGCTTGGGATATGAATAGCTGCGGAACCTTCTCACCAGTGTTTTCATTATTATGTATCCTTTATAACTTGTAATTTCACTCACAAAAATATGATCTGGTTATAGGGTCAACTGGGTCCACCTTATATATGGAGGATATAGCAACTCAACACAGTGTTAGGGTTTGGGTGCCTGATGTATAGGGGAAATAGCAACTGAACATGGTGTTAGGGAACAGGCATCCATTTCAACTGCAGCTGTAAAAACCGAATGTGTTTGTCAGGGTCTTGTGGAAGATCTGAAGATGGAAGATTCCATTGTCCTGCTGCTGTCATCATCAGGGTCCATGTTGCAAAGGGTAAATCACCGTTAATAGCTCAACACAACAAGTTCCTTAGGAGAAGTGTTGGGTAAAGGTTTTGACAACAAGACACAATCGGCGCAGCCCTATTTTCATATTTTACTAAGAGGTTGCTTAGTTAAAGCTAATGCTTTACTAGCCTCACAACTGCCTGGAGCTTCTTTCTATATTCCTTCTTTCTTGTCAGTCTGCACCTACATTTGCCTTATTCTAGACACATGGAGTGATGGCATTTCCTTGGCTGCCTCTCATAACCATGATTCTCTGTTTCAGTTAAGACTGCTGTCTTTCTGTTGGAATAATCTTTTTCATTTCTCATAAATGGAAAGTGCTAAGGGTGTCTTATATAAAAGCTACTATAATTGCTTTCTTGGATGAAATGTAAATACACATCCTGCTCCATCCCTCAGCAATGCAATTTTTGTATGGCTCTATATGTCAAACTGTCAGACTATTGACTTCCATTGCTAAATCTTCTCTCCTTCCATCCTAACAAGGGGGTAGCAAAGGAATTGATTTAAAGAGCGATATGTTGTATCCACAAGTTTCATGATGAAGTTTTGAGCTGGGTGGAAAAAAGAACACGGCCTTCAGTTTTTATCTACATGTATCCATGATTCAATATAAAGTTTAGTCATTGCAACATTAAATGTAATTAATATCAACATTCAAAAAAATTCAAAAATCGTTGCCTCTCCAGATGTCTTCAGGAATCAATGATGCCTCTATGAAGAGAGGAGATGTTTGAAAGTATTAGATTTAAAAAAATTTAAACAGCAAAAGAACACGTCATATATCCAGCATGCAATATTCTTTTTTCCAAGTAATACTTTACTAAGTGGAGAATACTGGGTCATCATAGTGTGCAATAATAACACAAAAGACCTGTACGCTGTTGCACTTTCTTTGATAGAGATTATTGATTTTTCTATATATTCATTATTTTGACAGAAGAGAAAAACTTAAAAGTGCATAAAATATATTTATTTGAAATGTTATTCATCATCATCATCATCAACAACAACAAGAACAACAACAGCAATAATAATAATAATATAGTTATTATGTTGAAAAATGCATTTCTACCTTTTGCTTTCGATCAGTGCCTTAAAAATCCCATTATATGTATAAAAAAAGAATTTTGTAAAGGCCCCTTTCTTAAAGAATGAGAAATAGAGATCTAAAGTACTTAGCAAAGAAATACACAATACACAGTAGAATATATCTTTGGTAACCTATGCTAGCTATCTCACAAGGCACAACACCAAACGAAAGCTGAAGTCTATATGTGCTTGTAAATTAAGAAATAATTCCCTTTTTCAGCAGGAAGGCTTTGTGTACCTATGTGTGTTTACAGTTAGGTCATGGAGCAACATGAAAACAGCTATTTTCAGGCTGTGTACAGCAATTGTAGGGTTGTAAGGGGTGTGACCTTGTGGGAGGTGGAAACAAACACAGACAATGGTTTAGCACAAAATGCTGGTTTCAAACTAGAGGGTTTATTATGCAACAAAAAATGCAGCCAATCAAGAGAACAACAAAAATTGCTGCTTAGCTCAAGAGGTTCTCCCAGGTCAGCAGGTCTCCGTAGGTCCTTCAGCTCAATGATCCCTAGTGCCAGTCTGACTCACTATCTGAAGCCCCACTCTCATTTGAAAAGAGGGAAAAGAAAAAAAAGACAGCGCGAAAGAAAGCATTAGCTTATGTGCTGTCTTATGAAAAGTGACCTTGTTCTGCTCCCTGCACTTTTCTGCTCAGCTTCATTAGTGTAATACTGCATTCAGCAGTCGCCGATTTGGACAGTTACTGGTGCTGGTCCTGACTGGCAGTCTGCAGCTTTCCAGTCTCTGCCAAATACTCACTGGCAGCCAAATCCACTTCTCTTTATATCTCAGTACTGTGCATAAGGAGTGGTACCTAGTGCTTTTGACCCCACCTCCAAACTGGTGACCTAGGGAGTGATGCAATATCTGCAGAAGGACCAGAGGGAAGAAGAGAATCAGTCAGGAAGGTGACCAGGTCTGTGTCAGTTTTAAAAAAGAAAGTTGCTTGAGGGATCAAAACTGGAAGGTGATCCTGGGCTTGACACAATGATGCACAACCAGCTGCAGAGAATGGTTCCAAAAATAAAAGATAATTTAATGTTATTCTTAAATGTTTGGTCCTAAGAGAAACATTTGCATCCAGTAACCAGCAATGTTTACTGGTATTGTACAAATGGAAAAATAATTTCTGGGTTCTCTTTTTGTTTTTAATAAATGTAATGGTCAGAGTGGGTTTTTGTTACACTATGGATTAAGGTGAGGTTTTCGGTTTTCTGGTGTTTGATGTCTTGTTATTTTAAAAACCACGATCACACTGTGTTAATGTTGCTGCCAGTGACTTGTATGGATAGTAAAAAAGGGCCTAATGGCTTTTTATTTATTTATTTATTTTAATGTTATCATTCTTTTACAGGGCTTTTGGCCCCTTGAGATGAAACTGATCTGGCATTTGACCAGTGCGTAGCAAAGGTTGCAACTTTTCCATTTTACTTACATTGAGAGTCAAGCAAAACAGAAAAAGTTTCCTCAATCATTTCCATCAGGATAGGCCATTTGATTTGGTAAAGTGGGAGTGGATAGATATACAAGACAGGCACTGCCGGAAATAGTGTTAAAGGCTGACTCTGTTTGTGTCATCTTTGCACAGATAGGTTTGATGAAAAGTAGCGGCATTCTGAGAATTTAGATGCTGATGAGAACCCGGGTTTAGGTTGCCAAGCACAAAATCACTGAGCAACAAGTGACTTTTAAGAAAATGGTAACATTTCTGAGTGAGGCATGGAATAGTTTCAGGACTTCATCCCTGAAAGATAATGTTTACTCAAGAGAAAAGGATTTAGTATCATCATGCTCTATTTCTTGTTCCAAACTCCTTTCTCACCAACAAGATCAAGGCTGTCCTTATAAGGTTTAAGATCTTCACTTTCACCCTCATTCTGCATCAGCTGCTTGTTTTACATTAAAGGGTGATCTTGGCCCCTGTCACAGTTTTGGACATGGATTGTTGAAAAGACACGAATGCTCTCCACTAGCTGTTTCTGTTGGTTTAGGCTAATCTCCAAGAACTGTTTCACTAGCTCTTCCATAGTTATTGTTGTTTTGGGCAGAAGTTTACCAAAACAAAAATAGCAACTTGGCAAAAGATGTTGTTTCCAGGTTTCTGGAGCTCAGCCCAGCTATCCCGAGTGCACATTTTACTCACTACCTAAGACGTAGAGTTAAGAGATTCCTGAGAGTCACCACATCTTCTGTGTTCTCTGATTTTGCTCCTCATTAGCATAAAAGCCCCTACAGATCTAGCTAATTTCAACAGATTTGGGGGTTGAGCAGAAACTCATGGTGTTGTAGCCTTCAAGCCTCTGCCAAATCACACACTAGCTGCCAGAAGCACAAAGCTTTTTTTTAGCCCTACTATAATGCTGTGTCATGACTGGTTAGATATTCTCGTTTCAATCTTTCAGATCAAAACCGTTCAAGCCACATTTATCAGTTAATTACACTTAATAAAATGCTGAATTGAAGACACTTTTAATTCATTGGCCTTTTGAAAGAGTGTGTGTGTGTGTGTGTGTGTGTGTGTGTGTGCGCGCGCACGCACTTGTGTGCACATGTGTGTGACAGTGTGTGAGAGCGTGTGTGTTTATCTGAATGTGATAGCTTTAAACCAATTACCAACATATAAGCCTCTAGGATGAACATTGTATTAACCTTAGGAAAAGAGTTAATATTTAACAGAAGTGTTAATGGAAGGATCCCATTAGCCCGTCATACTTAACAATGTAAAACAGCCTACACTGCTTTCTGAGATATAAGAGTCATGCTGTATTCTAAAACAGCCCAGTAAGGCTATGGAATCCGTAATGCCAGGGTTTCTTGCCTCACATTTTCGCTCTATAATACTGATATGTGTGTCTTATCAATTAAATACCATTTATGAATCAAGTACTGCTGACTAAATATCTTGAATCATTCACTGGCCTGAAACTGCATATTGCATAAATAGATTAGATCATTTTCCTGTGGTCATCTAAATACTGAAGATTGTCTGATTTTAAATAACATTCTTGAATAATAAATAAAAATATTACTAGCCATCCTTGTTGCCACCTATCTTTAATAACTCTTCAAATATTAAAATACCAAAATCACAAGTCACGAAAGGAAATGTTTTAAGGCATGCCCTATATGCCACTTAAATATACTAAAGGTTATATAAAATATGCAAATAGAAAATGCTTTAAAGTTTCTACATTTAATTTAATCGTAATCTGATTGCTGTAAAACCATGTTTAAATAACAATAATAATTACAGCAAATATTTGAGAAGTTTAGTGTTACTAGACGCGCAAGAAACACAAAATAAAGGGGTAGTTTAAAAATATCATAACATCATGCTTTAACGGGGTCACTGGAAGAGCTTGTGTATGAAAGCATATGAGTATATTATTAATTAAAGTCTGTCAACAACAGTTGTTGTTTACCTTGAACTTCCAGAAAGAGTTTAAATTTATTAATTGGGCAAAAATTTTTCTCCAAAGCCACAGATTGATAGATAGATAGTTAGCTAGAAAGAAAGAAAGAAAGAAAAAGAAAGAAAGAAAGGCTGGATACCTAAATAACTAAATTATCAAGCTGTAGTCTGAATAGCCAGTCCTGTTGCATCAACATATCACAGCTTTACCACTATTTTATTTCAGGTAAATGTTGTTTTGCTTTTTGCTTTGTTTGTATGATTGTGGTTAGCAACACACGGTTGCACAATAAAGGTTTATTTGCCTGCAAATACAGTGATTCAGGCAGAATAATTTCTTCTTGAAAATCAAGAAATCATAAAGCATTTTGCAACAAAAAAAAGGATATATTATTGTATAACTATAATTTTAAACACTACTGTTATACAGTATTATACATACAGTAGACAGTTTGCAGTAGTTCACATGAAAAAAATTAACTCTTCTACTAGACCGCAGTCCCTCCCTTGTGGCTCCTGAAGAATAGAGAATGAAAAAACAAACAAGCAAACACAAATGCAAGGTAATGGATGCTCACAAAAGAGTTTTTTTCAGTGATATTTATGACAACATATCTGAAGGATGGAGTTTCCGCTTATAGCTTCTCAGAAGAACCACAAAACGTGTTCTTGAGGCTGCAATCATTGGACATGTCGAACAGTGTGGCTCCACTAGCATAGCTGTGCTTTTAAAGATTTCAAGCTGTGATGAATTCCCACAATCATATATGGAAAAAGCTCTTTGAATGTTATTAAAATGATTGGCCATCTTTCAGATTCTCAGGTCCCATTCCCTGTTCAGTTTGCAGTCATGCAGAAATTATTGTTAGGAGACAAAGCCTCTGAGGTTGTCAAAGTCTGGAAGGTGCTGTCTTTTCAGAGACCAGAAATATTTAGAAAAATCTTCCAGTCTTTTTGTTATTTGCCTGGTTATTTATTTAATTTTTTGTTTATTTGTTTTTTTTTTATACAGAGACAAAAGAGCTTGTTAAACAAAATGGTCAATCTCAGTTTTTGGAGGGTTTTGTTAAATAACCACTGGTTGATTGAAGTCCTTTTTGGTCAATAAGTGACTTTCCTGTTCTGTGCTATAAGAGAATCATTCCATTACAGTCAAAATGAGTTTTCACATCCCTGAAAAACTTAATTTTCTCAGTATTTTCTCTGCAGCTGGGCATATTTGTAATCTTAAAACCCATCTGTAAAGAAATAGGAGGCATGAGAGATTCATTACTAAATCAATTATCATGTTGTATCCTCTGCTGAGGTTAATTCATTTGAGCAGAAACAAACACCCGGAATTGATAGCTCCTGTTTTCCATCGTATGACTGCAGGTAAATCTTTGCACACGTTTGTAAATAACTATCTTCAACTTGAACTCTCAGCAGAGAGAAAATGCTACAAAAATATCAGTCAAGCACATTTAGTCAATACCATTGGCTTAATACTGTAGGTGACATTTATAAAGCGAACTGTTTGGTGAGATGTTTTCTTCTCTGTTGTTCCTGGGAATATGCAGTGTCAAGCAGCATACAACAGGTGAGGGTCATTACTGGAAAGAAGAGATCTGCAAAGCCTGGGAGGTTGTTTAAAAAGTTCACATTTTATCAGGAATTGTGCCCTGGAGAGATTGTACAGTTGTGTGCCGTCCTATTCCAGGAAAAGTGTTACACGATTCCTGCTGTGGCGGCACCAGTTATCATGTTTGATCAGGAAAGTGGACCTTTTCAATTACAGTATTTATCTAATTGCATAAAGAGACACTTCAGTTCAAAAAACAAAACACGGCTGAACACGAACACACACGCGCACGCGCACACACACACACACACACACACACACACACACACACACACACATATTCTGCTGTGAAAATAAATCTAGCCTCTTTCTCACTTGCAGCTGTGGGAATGAACAGAGTAATGAGGTCGACAGGTTGCCATATGGCGTGTACCCAGGTGATGTTGAAGACACAAGCTTCATGTAGTGTTTGTTTCTTCAGATCACCATCTGTGCAACTTCCTTCAAATAAATCCTTTCGGGGCTTCTTCATAAACATAGCATTTTGGGAATTTTCCCTGTGCCATGAAACCGCTACGCACCCTGAAACCTGGCAAATGCAGGTAAATGCACATTCTGTGCTGTCATGCACACACTGAAGTGTCAATTATGAACAAAATATATAACATAAGATGTTAAAACATTACATATATTAATTAAAAAGCTCTTATAAAGGAGTTCTGTCTTCATAATCAAATGTATATACACCGTCAGGCTGTATGTATATTTTCTAAGCTAGCACATAAATATTGCTTAATGCAGCAGTGTGAGCAAGGAAAACTTCTGCAGAACTATGGTGACCAGCCCTTTTTAGGTAGAGTGCAGTGAACTTCCTCAGAAAATGATAGGATGTAGAGCAACACACAATGCACTAATTATTTATGTTTGTGTAGATGGTGATGGTACAAACCCTGCTTTTCTCCTAATGCACAACATCAGTACAGAACAGCATGTGCCACCCCATGGAGCCCATAAAGTGGATCAAGCCTAATTACTGTTCAAAACTGACCACAGAAAAATAGACCGACTCATGCAGAGGCACAGAGAAAATCACGCAACCGCACATGCGACACAAAAACAAAAGCAGGCTAGTAAACTTTGAGGACGCAACTTGGGGAAATAATGTCAGTTTTTATTGCTGTTCCTGCCAAAGTTCGCGTAGAATCATCATCATATTACTTTATAAAAGAACATAACTGACAGAAAATTCTTTCGTGCATAAATCTGTAACGTGTCATATTCTAGTTAAAGTAAGAAAAACAATAAGCTTGAAATGACCTCCGTCTTCTTTTTTGAAGTACAACATTAATATAGTGTATCTGTTCATGTTGCAATTAAGCGTGCGGCACCTGATTTTATAATATAAATGACACTTGACAATTTAAGACGTTCGTGTCACTATGAGATGCAAATTGCCCCGAGACTCATGGCTGATATTATTAGACATCAGTGTTATGCAAATATCAGAAACCAAAACTCTGACATTTATTTGCAATGTGGAATCAGTTGCTTTTATAAATTTTGAGTCTATTGACAATCTAAAAAAAATAAAATGGACTGAGGAGATGACAGTGAAACAACTGTTAAAACAACACCATAGCATTAAAATGCTGGGCATAGCACTCTACCTATCTCTGGTTAAATGTACTTAAACCAGAGGGATGATATAATCTCAACAAATATAAGAATCACGAAAATCTTGTGAATATTGAGAACTTACAAATGGATCACTTTGTCCTAACTGTTTTACGTCATGCTGTATTGGGAGTCCTTGACAGTTATCATAAAATATTTTGGCTATATTTATTGTCTAATGGCTTTTTTATGTAGTCCTGTCTTAACACAAACTATTAAGAGAATTTGTCTTTGGTACTTGCCTCAACACCATTTTCCTTTTAAAACTTGCTTTGTAATACAGTGACCACTGATCCATTAAACCTTCTAAGTTAAATTATTGCTATCTGCTTACACAAACCAGGTAAAATTCCAGAGTGGCAGATCCGGTTAAACTAAACATCACAGCTTTTTAAGGCAGAAGATGGTACAACTTGCTTTACTGCAGCTAAAACTGACCCTATTTTGTTATTCATCTGTAAATTATAAACTGAATTTGTAACCCATCATAGAGGTCAACCCATGTGATCTGTCTTACTTAAGATACACTACTAATGTAGTAATTCTAACTGCGGGTTCTTAATTCTGATGAATATTTCATATTTTTAAAAAAGTCAACGTTGTGCATATGTATTTTTCTACCATATTGTTTAGAGGTAGTTTTTTCATTTTTCCTCCTCATGTTTATTTCTGTAAAATAAAAAGGGGGGGGGGGGTTAGGTCTTATTTTCTAGATCAAACATTTGTATGTTATATTTTTCTTGATATGTTTATTTATATGTTGTACTATTTATTTTTTCATCTGCTGCACATTATTCTTGGTTTTGAAATACTATGAAATTCAGTGACAACATTTACAATCTATCAAATCCCTTGATGTGTGGCACAGCTAAAACAAATGTGGCAATTTCACATACACATCCTATTTCTGTCCTATGCTGAGCAACACTTTATTGATTACACCTGTTTTTTGCCACAGGAAACTTGAGCTCAGGCCAAATAATTTTTTTACTAAAATCCCACCAGTTCTGGCAACTGCGAAGTGCATCCGGCCTTAAAGCACAGGGCAAGACTTGTACTGAACTTATTACAGTGTGAGTCCTCCAAAATATTGTTTCTGGGCTTTACAGAAAGGGTTAATTAATGACCTACTATACCTCACTCTCCTTGGAGAGGTCCAAGAATAACTATTAGGTTTCCTGCAGGCTTTTCAATGGCAGTAGAGGGACCTTCAGCATCTTGACCGCTCTGTTTTCTAACCTCCCTGCAGACCAGCTCTGCAGAAAGTATCATATTTGGAGCAAATGGGGTTGTTTTCTCCTCTCGGAGAAACCATTTGTTGCGATTCTTTGCAGTACTTCCTTCCGACTGTTTACACATACACTTACTGGCCGCTTTATTGGGAACATCATTCTAATACTGGGAAGGACCCCTTTCGCTCTCAGAACAGCCTGAATTCTTCATGGCATGGATCCAACAAGGTGCTGGAAACATTCCTTAGAGATTCTGGTCAATGTTGACATGATTGCATCACATAATTGTTGCACATTTGTCAGCTGCACCTTCATGCTGCCAATCTGCCATTCTAACACATCCTAAAGGTGCTCTATTGGATTCAGATCGGGTGACTGTGGAAGCCATTGAAGTCCACAGAACTCGTTGTCATGGAACCAGTTTGAGATGAATTGCGCCTTGTGACGTGGTGCATTATCATGCTGGAAGTAGCCATTAGAAGATGGGTAAAATGTGACTGTTAAAGGACGCACATAGTCAGCAAGAACACCCAGATAGGCTGTGGCATTCAAGTGACGCTTGACTGGTATTCGAGAACCCAGTGTGGGTCAAGGAAATATTCTCCACATTACCACCAGACTGAACTGTTGGAACAAGGCTAGTTGGGTACATGACTCAATGCTACTTATGTCAAATACTGATGCTAACATGTGTGTGTCACTGCTGAAGACTCCTCAGACCAGGGAAAATTATTCCTATCTTTAACTTTCCAGTTTTGGTCAGCCAGTGCCCACTGCAACTTCTTGTTTTTGGCTGACAGGAGTGGAACCCAATGTGGTCTTCTGCTGTTGTAGCCCATCTGACTCAGTGTTTGACTTGTCATGCATTTAGAAATGCTTTTCTCTCCACTACTGTTATTTGAGTTATTGTACTTCTTTTCAGTTCAAAACAGTCTGGCCATCCTCCCCTGACCTTTTTCATCAACAAGGCATTTCTGTCCACAGAACTGCTCCTCACTGGTTCTTTGTTGTTTTTCTAACCATTCTGCGTACACTCTGGAGACTGTTGTATGTGAAAATCCAAGGAGAGAAGCAATTTCTGAAATAATCAAACTACCCCATCTGGCACCAGAAATCATGCCAAGGTCACCTATTCACCTATGTTACGTTTTTCCTCCATTATGAAGTTTGACATGAACATTTCCTGAAGTTCATAAGCTTTGGTGATACGATTTTATGAAATGTGTTGCTGCCATATGATTCTCTCATCAGATAATTGCATGAAAAAGCAGGTGTACAGGTGTTCCAAATAAAGTGGCCAGGGAATGTATAAGTGAGGAAAAAATTAATAAAATTAGGGAAGCAGAAGTTGTAAAATATGTATTACTTAATAAAAGAAAAGCCAAAAATAGAAAAATAAATAAATAAATAAATAAATAATGTTTGCTAATTGGCTGCTTAATTTGACTTAATATGTTGTTACATGTCCTGTTTTACAACTTATTAATCCCATATTTGTGTTACCTATTGTTTTTATTTACTCCTCTGATTTTCCTAATTTAATTTGCTTGTTTGGAGATTCCATTATGTCCAGAGAAACCAAAGATTGCATCAAAAGTGATGCAAGCTTGGGGAAACCACAGGAGAGCTGCTAAAAAAAGCTTGACTTTCAGGAGATAAATTTAAGTATTTTTTAGATTGAATGACTTTCTTCTACATCAAAAAGATGTGTTTTATCTGTTTCATGTATTCGTCTGGAAACCAAGACAGATCCCCCTTTGATGATGAAACACACAGGACATCCATACAGCGAGTCTTATTTAAAATGCAAGAGTCACAGCAACATTGTGGCTTGGTGCTGAATACAAAGGTTGCCATCTGCCACTTATTAGCTCTGTTACCAAGAGAGTAGCTGCTGTGGTTATTTGCGTTTCAAGTCTAATTGTTCCCCATCAGCAAAAGTGAGCTATACACTGGGAGAGAGATGGGGAAGAAAAATCTCTCTGCGTCAGTGTGACATTAGCCACAACTAAAAATATCAGCAATTTTAGAATGAGAGCCACCAGGAACAGTGTGAACAGATCCTGCTCTACGTCACATTTGATCAGATGAAATGGTTTCCAGATAAGAGGACAGACACAGGTGCATCCGTGTGCACAATAAAATGGCCCCACAAGGTTTTTAATTAAACAAAAAAATATATATAAACACATAAATAAGTGTCTGCAGAATGAATGGCTGGTTGACTTCCCTGTCTTATTTTTTTCCACTCTCCTAAAAAGTGAATGAATCTGTCAGACCCTTTTTTCTTCATTCTTGCCTCTCCATGCCAGCCTCAGCACCCTAAGTGGTTTGGTCCAAAATGCTGATTCGGCTCTGAAACACTGTAGGCTTAGCAGAAGAGCACGCTGTGATATGGTGATCACTAAAGCTCTTGAGCAGCCAGCAGTATATTTATCCATATGAAAATTCAGCTTTGGTTATGATTAATTAAAATAAATTCTAATTATAAACAAGTCCTAATGTGTGTCTTAGAGTGCTAGTTAAACTCTCTATGAATGGCAACTTATTTCAAATGTAATGTAAATGCAGCTAAATCAAAATTTAAAGCATTCTTTAATGTTTTCACAATGTATCACCAGACTTATACTGTATTTTGGAGGGAATACATCAAAATTGTTCATGATTATGATTGAAACAGTAAGATTTGTTCACTTTTATATGTTTCCATTGCAAACATTTTTTTTTAAATGTACTACTTAGCTCAAATTCAGCCTTTTAAGCAAGACTGAGAAGCTGAAGTCTCATGATGACTTATGCCCTTTGTAGTACAATCTCGATTTAACCATTTTCCAGGAAATTTATTTGACCCCTGATTTGTGTATCTAATGCAAATAAATGTAAAACTTGTTTCACCAGATTTAATTTGCAAATATGGCCCAAACCATGATGTCATTAAAAATAAATAAAAAGAGGTTAAGATGTTCCTCAAAAAATAAATGGAAGCCTGAAATGTAGAATATGTTAAAACTATGTCGTTTTTACAGCATTGAGAACAAAGAAATGAAAGGTACTTGTAATTGACAACATTTAATGCTAGATTTGTACAACACAGAGATTAAATGAATTTATGCATATTGAGTGCATGAAACCACTGAATGTACATATATTCCATAGCTTTTAAGAGTTTTTCTGCAAGTAATAGGCCCCTGACAGATATTACATTACACAACAAATTTCAGACAAAGTTAGATGTCTATAGAAACTAACTTCTGTCTAAAATATGGTAACATGAGGTTATCATGTCTCTGAGATTATTAAATCTATAAATGTTCCAGTAAGTGCAAACTGTAGATTTTGCTATTGTATGAGATCTTTTTAAACTGTATGTAAGACCAAATCACAGGATCCACAGATGAATGTGGATTTTTGTTTTTTGTGATGCACCCATTTTCTGTTGAATTTCAGTGCAATTTAAAATTAAATAAAAAAATATAAAGTTGAATTATTAAACATTTATAATAAAAAGCAGTTAAAGCAGTAAGAGCATTGTGCATGTTATTATTACTCAAAGAAAAATGTTTATGATATAACATTTATGACATAAATGGGTTTATATTATTAATGTTTAACATTGTACTTAATTTATTTTATGCATTATTGAGTCTCGGTATGATGGACTAAATTGCAGCTCTGCAACATATCTCAGTGGACTGCCTACAGTTTTGGCAAAACCTTTCTCTTTAACACCTCCTTATCATCATGCTGTTTGCTTGAGCATCACTTGCCCTCCTTAGCGGTTCCGACGTCTGGTTATGTGAAACAACCAAATGTTCTTCTACTTAAGAGTCTGCTAAAGAAGACCTTCAAGCGCTTTTTTTTCCAGACACTTCCAGGAAGTAGAGCAAAGTTAAAATCTGTGAGACAAAAATCAACTGAAAATTACTCTTAATAACTCAAGTAGATTTATTTTTTCGTTCCAGTGTTATTGTGGTGTCTGTCAGTACATGGCTCTGTGTGTGTGTGTGTGTGTGTGTGTGTGTGTGTGTGTGTGTGTGTGAGACACCAATCTGCGATGAACTGATGTCCCATCCATAGTGTAGTTTCATAGTTTAGTTGGAACCCAGCGATTCTGGGTTAAGTTTCAGATCACTTTGGCCCTGACCAGGATAAAGCAGTTAGATATAAAGGATGGCTATTTTGGAGCATTGTGTCATTTAAGCATTATTAAAGATAGTTATTCACTGACAATAACATTAAATTACATTTTAAATGAGAAATATGTTGCTTGGTCAGATTTCTACACTTTATTCAAAACATTTTTAAAAGTTAGCGTGCTCCTGTACACGCCACTCAATTCTCTTTTTTAACTTTTTCAAATGCGATTTTTGATCTACTTTTAGCCGTATAATGACAAAAATGTCCTGTAAAAATGATCTATTTAACACTTAGAAACATTATTAAAGACTTCCCATTTTGTGTGTGCATGTGGGCTACCCTTCAAAGGGCTTATTAAATATAACAATTTAAACATTTGCTTAGTGTTCATGCTGTTTTATGCTACTGTTCAAACACTCATTTCATATTGTGGTGAGTTCTGGCTGGGAGCCAGGAGAGAGATTGGGTTCCATTAGGAGTACAATTAAGGTAATGGGTTCATCCTGTGTGAATGTCTCCTTGTTGGAAACATAGCGCAGCATTAGTTCCCGGGAAACTGAGTTATACTGAAATGATGATCGCCGAACCACCTAGAGCCTCCCTTGTGGCTCACTTTCAGTTATTTAAATGTTAGAAAAAAATAACGCCTTAAAAGGATAATGTCATTACAGGTTTTTTGTATTAAATATGCTCTACAAAAATTAATATAAATCACAGGGTGATATGCTAAATGTGGGCTAAACACATTTTCATTTATAGTTTTAGCTGCAGTTATATTAGTTTTTAAATGCTTGTTCTAGGTCAGTGTGAAAGATAATGCATGTCCAACCAAAGAGAGTGAACTGTATATAGTACTGTACGGTCATGAAAAACCTATTTGTTTCAGCTATAAATACAATCTAGGTTACATGCTTTGAACTTCCGAGCTGCTCTGAACCACAGTCATTACAAACGCACATCGTGTCCTCCGTACGCTATATGTGTATTCACAGTAGACGTGGCACTTCCATATTTGTCCAATTGTAATGACTAAACCTTGTCTGATGAAGCTCTGACCACTAGCAGCAGCATGAGAGCTTTACAGAGACTGTTACGTGACACTTTCTCTCATTACGCCTTCTCGGTTTAGACATTTTGATTATTATTAGTGTCCATCACATAGCACGAACTTGTACTTCCTAATCATTTGCCCCGTATATAATTTGGCCTTTGTGGTATAATGTATTGGTATGCTTCAGGCGATTACTGCTCTGCTATTGCTATTAATAATGAAATTCACCACAAAAAAGGGTATTTAAAACATATTTTTAAAAGTGCCTGAAAAGAGATAATTTAGAGTCAGCAGTTCACCTAAATTGTATGCTTGCAGAGTCCCAGAACCAACCAGAGTTCAGAAGTTGGGACAGTCTTTACAGCCAGAGATGAAGCACCAAGAGGCACAACCTGCTGAGCGCCCCCTGCACAACCTATATAACAAATGAACAAAATATAAAAATCCTCAACGATGCAGTACACCTATACATCTGGGCACATCCGGGATGAAAACAGTACTTGTTTTTGCAGCCTCAAGTAGAAAACTAAACATTCTGCTCTCCCCCTTGTAGAGGAAAGTAAATTCCAGGTCCCTGGGCCAGCCATTAATCATATCCTCGGTGAGATGTTTGCCGACATCAAACTGTACTGTACCATGTTATTTGTTTCCACACAATGTGTTGTCTGGCAAGGCATCATTGTACACGGAGCGCTATGCATTATTAAACAATCCTCATTTTCGTTTCCATAACCTGTAAGCTGTTTAAAATTTGATAGCAGTCGTGGTATCCCTTGTCTGCAATTTGTCATCTTGATATTTATCAGATATACCATATATGAAGTGTCAGGTAACTAGGTGCTTAAATCATGCTTGTACTTATTTATTTATTTACTTATTTATTTTTAACTGTCTGAGTGCTTCCTTCCCATGTTCTGTGGGATTCTACGAAAGCAGTGTGACAGATTGATGAATATGTAGTGGTTTTTATTTAAATGTTAGGCACTGCCTCAACTCCACAAGCCACATGCATTGCTCCACATCCAGCAACAGCCCCCTGTCACTGGAAATGGGAAAACGGTCTTACCCCAAAGGCATCCCTGATGGGATTTTTCTGCTGAATAAATGCTATAATTTTATTTTCCAATTGTCTACAACCCACTTTAAATCACAAATGCCTTAACACATATTCAATTTTATAAAAGTCCTACATTCCACCTACGCAGGGTTTTAACAGATCTGAACTGGACCGTGACGAGTGGGGGGGGTGTTTGTTTGAAGACCATTTATCCTCGTACAGTGACGCTGTAGATATTATCTTTGGCACATGGCAATATTATGTTTGAATTTTTCAGACCTGCTTTACAGTAGCACTGACTATTCTAAATGATGCTTCTTGTTTGGTGATGAGTACATAAACTCAAAGAAATATTCTTTAAAAGGTATCACAAATATCCCCTTTTGTTAATGTGGCTGATGTGAAACGTTTCAGGACGAATCACACGTTTTGATCTGTACGATGGCTATACACATATGAGACACATAATAGTAACTATGTGTCAATGTTGAAAACAAACGCCTTTTAAAGGCTTAAAAAAGACAAGATACTCAAGTGCTTTGCTATAAATACAGCGAGCTTGATACCAGTATATCAGCACACATATCAGTGTTTTCTAAATATATCCGCGATGTAAACTGCTTCAGATAATTGAAAACTTAAATTTGGGGTTGGCAATAAAGCACTCCGGTTGTTGAGAGTTTGATTCATTTCACTGGCCTATTGGCGTGACAATATGATGAAGGGAATGAACCGCATCTTCTCCTCACACTAATACTACAGATAGAGTTTCATTTGTCATGTCCCACCATAAAATTCTCAAATTATCCACCGGAGACATAACTTGTGTAAATCAACTTAATGGTTAATAGGTTCACTGCAAAATATGATCCTCTGTGTGTACTATGAATCAAAGCAATGGCAGTAAAGACTGCATAATGTCTTTTTTACATTGAATTTAATTGAGATTAAAACAGAAATGTGGGCAGTTGAAAGTTTATGTACTTGTTTTTTGAAATGTAAATTGTGCTGCAGACATAGCTTGCTAAACATGTGCCTCACAGCGCAGTTTTCAATGTATTTTTTTTTTCTTTTTCAGATAAGGCCTCCGAGAAGATAAAGCATCTGTTTTGTCAATAACTATCCACATAAATAACTTTACTTGAACTGGAAGCTGGGCTTGACCTGGTCATGGTAAAATCTATGAGGACAGATTCAATGCGAGACACAACCATTTCCAAATTTAATTAAATTAAAAAACAAACAAACTATTTCTGATTCCACTAATTTACACACTTCTGGATTTACAGTTTTTATAAAAATATATGTATTTGCAGTTTTGACTCAATTTCTGTCAGGTGTACATGTAGTTTACTCAGTTCTTCCAATACAAAAGGTAACATTCAAAGAAACAAATAAATATTGACCCTTTATTTTGCTTTACACAACATGCTGTTTTATGTTTTTAGTCACATAGGATAAAACTTTATTTCTTTCAGGAAAAATAGAGCCCTGCTATTCTACAAAATACTATCTCCATTCAACCATCTATCCACCCATCCATCCATCAGTTTTCAACAACAAGTCCAATGTAGGGTCACAGTGTCACAGAGCTGAGCCTAAAAGCATAGGGAATAAGATGAAGAATGTTGGGGACAGACTCACACACACTCAACCACGTCGACACACTGTCACAGTCAATACAAAATTCAACTGGACTGAACTGAAAATACTCCGCTGATCCTAAAGGAAAGTTTCACCAGGTTACAGTGGTAGACAAGACCACAATGATACAAAACACATAATGACAATTATGCACTGACAGCAAATCAGCAAGAAAATCTAAGAAAAGTAGCACTGGAAGTTCAACTGAACCAGTTCACTGCTGAAAAAACCTTACAGTTTTAATTTTTTACATTATTATTTGCAGAAAACAACCCCTAAACACAAAGTGTCATTCTGCCGAGGTCCAGCACTGGTACTGTGGGGCGGTGTCACATGCCAGCTTTATGTCAGTATGATGACCATCTGTCTTTCAAACACACACTTTGCAAAAGGAAGACAGGCTTGAAGTCACCAGTTTACCTGAAACACATGTCTTTGGACTTTGCATGGCAACATAAGAGAAGCCGATGTGTACGTGGGGAGAGCCTTTACATTTTACATAAACAAGGCCAGATCTGAACCTGCCTGAGAAACAACAATGTAAACACCATGAAAAACACCTGGACTACCTGCCTGAACCACCATGTTGGCAAAATGTAAACATGTTAGAGGAATTTAGGGGAAAGCAAAAGGATGAAGGAACATGAGTGTTTTAAAGAATGATTAAAGTTCTTCGAGCAACAAACTTCAATAAAAACAAAACTCGTGCAAAATTAAAATACGGATGTTTTGCAACAGCTATTAAAATATTTCACAGTATATTTGCACATCAAATTGAACACTAAACTTTATTCTTCAACTGTAAGTGCATTCATGCAAAAGGAATTATATTTGTTTATTTTATGCTTAAGTGGGTTGAATTTTGTTTGATACCGTTCTGGTTTCTTTTTATATTCCCATAATGTCAGTAAAATTAAATTTTTAAATATCATAACCTCAAAAAGAGGAAGAAATAATAATATAAAAAGGTGAAATTGTAAGGCTTTTTAGTAAGCTGTGTTCAAAGAGTGGCTTCAGGGTTGCAGGTTAATGACCTGTCCCAGCTCTGCTGGTATGAAGGCCCTGTGTCATCCTGGTGTTCACATAAGTTTCTCTCCACTTTTCTTCTCTGCTGAAAAGACACAGAATTATGAATTCATCAGGAACTTAAAGTAGCTGAGGTCAGATTCTAACACCAGGGGAAGTTATTCTGCATTAGAGCAAATATTTTGGCTTTTGAGCTGCCATACGGGTTTTTGTTCCTTTCACTGCATGTTGGTTGTTCCGGACAGGCAATTAAACAGAGATTAAGTTCTGCTGAGTATAATAATTTCTGAATATTTAGCTCGATCTTGCTAGGTAGACATGTGCAGTTCACTAATTTTGAGGGAAAATCCCATGATGATATAGAAGCATTTTTAATTAACTTTATTTTCTGGATATATTATATGTAGCAAAAGCTAATTTTGCTTCAAACCATAGGTGTCAACAGGTGTGTCTCTGACTGTTTAACAGCTGCAAAACAAGGAACAGCTAAGAAACAGACTTTTTTAAGTTTATTTATACATACACATACACAAGTTTTTGCGTGTGCTTTAATGTGTTTCCTATGGACCGCATACATTTTACTAGTGTTTTTCTCAGTGTTTTGTTACTTCCAAACGCCCTCAACCTGAGAGTGGAGGCCCTTCATTCAGCAGATGCTGGTGAGGGCAGGAGACAGACACTGAAAGACATTTTGACAAAATAGACAATATAATCTTCCATTTGAAATCAACAGAATAGACTGTGAATGGTGCATCCTTGGAGCTTATGGACAACACTGGTTGAAAAGATCTGGTGTTTCTCAAAGCAGTCCCTGTGCTGTTAATTGGTGTTGTCAGTGAAGTGTCTCAAATTGGATTATTGAGTCTTTTTCAAATGGCCACCATAAATGAGAAATAGAAATGCATTATATAAAATTAAACTTTATAATATATTTTATAAGCTTCAGGCTGAGATTTATGCTGAATATAATACAAAACAAATAACATTAATTCAGATTTGTCAGTAACAATTCCATATATTGCTAGGAATAAATAATCATGGGTATACTCAGTTATTAAAAATAATACATTTTTTTCTTCTTCTTCTTCCCCAGATTATTTAATCATTTATTGCTTTTAAGTAATAATAAGCACTGCTTTCTTTGCCACCATTGACAAAACAGGTAGACAGTCATTCAGACAGACAGGCAGGCAAATAGAACATAAAAGCAGTTCAGTCAAAATGAGTTTTAATTTGAGAGTGATGATCAAAACAGCCATATCTCAGCAGTTCAGTAGAACTTCATAGACAATAATTTCAAAATGACTAAATTTAAATGTCAGTGTAAGCCAATAAATTGCTGCCCTTCCGTCGAGTCAACCAGAGCAAGGGATGAGATGCAGAATATGATACGATTCACATGGCAAAGGTGCTCTTGCCCTGCTCAAGCCTCAAATCAGTTTAGATATGTTAATGGAAAGCCTTTAATTTGGCAGGGGCATGGGCAGCCTACACAATGTCTCAATAGTGCTGGCGGTAAGCTTGATATATGAATAACCATGAAAATGAGTTCTTTGTTCCTCGAGCAGAGCACCAAAAATAGGCATCCTTATCAGCATTTAAATGGTAATTAAGATTATCCCAGGCTGTTTGGAACACAAGGTTTCCCAGATCGCTGACTGACAAGAGACCTTTCTCAATGACAAAATAGCCATGAAAATCTTACTCAAAATTATAACGTCAAGAGGCTTGTACTATGGCGACGCCATCCCTTGAATCGTATTAACATAACTATTCAAAAATAAACAAGTCATACAAGACTGAGAACCTCACCATGTCTTTATTCTCACTTAAATCCTTCAGTTGTGACCAGTTCAACATTGCTATATTTTTTTTGTGACTGTTCTCTGCTCTGTTTTTCAAGGCCAGGAACACTAGGTAGCATGTCTGGGTGTGATGGATGTACGAGCCAGCATGGTTCAGTCTACAGTATTTCTTGTAGTCAATAGCAGTCCAGTGAAATGCTCAGATAAGAAAGATGTGCAAAATCGCAACGGTGACTATTCAAGTTAAGGCGCAGGATGAACAAGACATAAAATGGCCAAAAAAAAATCTGGCATCTTAATGAATAATGAAGAGTTTAGGAGTTTTAAGGAATGAATCAAAAGTGTTTATTGGGTGTTTTATTACATTTCCATCACTTTAATTAAATGAATGACGTAGAATGAAATGCACGTATTTGTATGTATCGTTTTTTATCGAGGTTGGGATAAAGAGAAAAAAGTTGCATTATTATAACTTCAGGACTTTTCAGATTTGAATGAAAGAGGTGGGGTTTGTGGTGATAAAGAAAGACAATGAATGACGATTATGGACAAATATTACCACATCAAGTATAAATTTTGATGGCACAGTAAGGTCAAGCAGAAGGTTGTGTGTCTGCTGATAGACCACAAAGCTTTGAAAAAAGGGTCATATCTACAGTAGACTATAATGTCCAGTCCAGTGTGTTTTGGTAGCCTACAGTAACAATGCTGAAAATCCAGTGTAATAACCATCCTAAGGCTGCAGTGAGATATATTTGAATCCCTGTATCACTGGTTGCTTGTTTTCTGTCTTCTGAACAGAAACTGAAAAATGTTTACAGATATTACAGCAACAGAACTTCGTAGAACTTTTGATTTTAATGTACAGACAGTTCTTGAAAACAAATTTTGAAGAACAGATTAATGAATGGTTTATTTTCAGAAATTGTTCTAACAAAGAATATATTTGCAAAACAAAAATAATGTTTTTATTTGTTTGTTTGTTTGTTTTTATTTATTTAAGCACAAGTCATATAAGTTGTGTACTAAATATCTATGTTTAAAATTGTTGGGCTGCATCTTCTATATTGGCTGAGAGAAGAATGTACCAGATCTACTGTATAAAGCTGAAGGGAACAGCATTCTACAGCATTCTGACCATCATTAACTAAAATGAATAGAACTTTGTGAAGAAAATTACAGTGTGAAAGAAATATCATTACAACATGACCAAAATCAGCACATCCAGCAGGTACCTTAGTGTCTAAGAACACGAACTTGCAACCTGATGTTGCCCAGGGGGGGCTGACAGGTTTATATCTCTTCCAATTGTTTGGCCTTTGATTCTTTTTCCCCTCAATTGTCAAATAGCTTATGTCACTCTATCTTATAAGCAACTGCCTTTAAATAAACAAAAAGACAAAAATCCATCCCCTCTCTTACATTGATAATTTTGTAGAATGACTCTGTCCACAGAGACTACAAAGTATTCAGTATTAAGCTGCAGCCCTGTGTTTGCTGCAGTAATGGATGCCTTGCGTACTGCATGCACTCAGATGTGAAAGATTGCCATCAGTGGTACGTCAAAAAGTACAATCTTTAGTACATTTAACAAAAATATATGCCAAAAAATAACAAACAAGTGACTGACACAATGTTAAAAACGATGCCTGTATGAAGGCAGCTAGCTATAGTGAACCTTATAATTCATATAAATGAAAGAATAATGAATTGCAAATCAAAAATAAATATATCAAGTACAGAAAGAAACATGGCAGAACTTTACTCTATTAAGCAAGATTACGTCTTTCATTCCTTTTCAGTTTTGTTTTAAATGGTCTTCTGCTTCCCGCTGGACATCTTTTGTGACTTAGTTAAGAATCCTGCCTGCTGGACTGCTATTTGCCCGTCATTAAAACCTTCTCAGTGTAGATGAGCTTCATTCATGCTGAAACACAAAGACAACGATCCATGGGAAATGAAAGGATTGCTACTTCGCATAGCACCCCCCTTCCCTCCAAAAAAAGGCTCCACTCGGCATCATGACCTTTTGATGCTAACTAAAAAGATTAGCTCTGATTAGCAACTCAGACGCAAGGGCTTCTTCATGTGTGGCAGCCTTGTCCTAGGAAAAGAGAGAAAAGGCAGGGCAAAGCTGGAAACACTGATCATTTATATGGAATAACACCCTGTACCTCCGTCTACATCTTGCCTGTTTCTTCCCGTTATCAACGTCCGACGTTTCGATTTAAACTTTTTTCCGTTTATGGTGATGGTCTAGGATCAGCAGCAGGTGGAAAGATTTTTACCCTAAAATGCTCTATTAAAAATGACTTAGGTGTATAAATGTACAAATCAGTATGTGTAGCTTTAAATTGTAAGTTCCTTTGGAGAAAAACATCAGCTAAATAAACAAATGTAAATGTGATGCATACTATATTGTCACAAATGGGAATCAGAATTATACAGATGAAAAGGGAAGCAAACACTTGTCTACAAGGTCCTATTAGTATAGGAAAGACTTCACTGAAGTGTCTGGCACTAAATGAATTTATACCATGATTTACTGGAAATGTTTCATTTAGTCGAATTTACAGATATTATAAAAGGAATCATTATATTATATTGGGTGCAGACAGCATGCCGAAAAGTATTCCCTTGGTTTATGAGCAAATACAGTTTTATGGAATACACTTCCAGGAAGGGTGACCAATTACATCTAGTCTTATTCCTAAGAACAGAGCTTTTGTGTTATTCTAATAATAAAATTGTGCTGCATCATTTTTAAACTATATTACTTAATGCACCACTGCCTTTAATTTTCCATGGTTTACTTTACATGGAGTATCTGGATCCCACTTATGATCTGTTGTATACCCCCTTTTGTTCACCTCCCATCCAAATATATCTATATTTTGCTGTTTCCTTCTCCTGCTTTCCTTCTGTGTCCATCAGGTGTACCGCATTTGTGTTTTTCTCTGTTCATTGGCCAACAGCTTTTCCATTCTTTCAGAATAAACGTTTTCCTTTCAGCAAAACATGATCCATACATCAGTGCTCATGCTTGGGCAGATTGTCTTGTTCCCTTTGGTCTAAGGTGCTCCAATTTTCACCTGTTTGTCTTTAAATGCACCTAACAGTAGTATTTTAATTTCATATCACTTTTTAAATTATTTAAACTATATATACAGGCAATGTCTGCAGTATAAAGGGTGTTTTTAGTTGAACTTTACATGGTAGTCATTGCTTTCAATTGATAACAATTAGCTTTGGATGAATAAAAATGTTTTTATCTGAAGCTCTACACAGTGCCCTAGAGCCAGATTTAATACTGAATTTTAGATTGCAGAATAGTGGTAAGCCTTCTCCACCTGCATTGCCTAAATGAAAATCATTTTAAAAAGCAATCATGTCTGTCAATATCTCTTTGAGCAAAAGTATGCCTTGCTCAAGCACTTTTTTGAGTTTATACATTTTTTTTTTTTTTGTATCGATCCATCAAAATTTATTTCACAAGAATTTGAAACGGCTCCACAACGCCGACCTCCTTTGTCTGCATGAAGCTGATAGTGCTAAAGAAGGTAATTTGTCATAAGAGCACACGAGCCAGCTTGTTTACCAGTCAAAGTCCAGGGAACGCTGTCATCTTAGATTTAATCTGGAGACCACGTCCACCGAGTCAGCAACGCCGACAATATCTCTCCTCTATCTCTCTGATTGCTGCAATCTTCTCATCAGCAATGAAATGTTGTGGAATGACATTGCACAGCTGTTGGTGTTAAACATCGAGCTCAGCAACCCCCCTACCTGGCCACCTCAGAGGTAGTCACCTCCCCTGAAGCTTTTCCTTCTTTCCTTGAATACAGCAACAGCTAGAAGCTGATGTTTAAAAGAAACAGACTATTGGTCAAAGAAATTGAAAAATGTTATAGATTATTATTCACTAATAGGAATATAGTTTAAAAAAGCAAAAATGTGTAAGCAGTCCATTGGAACAATGTTTTTATTTCCACAGTCTACGCTTAAGATAAGGTTCTATGGTTGACGGTGATCGGTCCAAGTTCAAGGCAGCAGGTATTATAGTGGTTAGAATCTATGCCTTGTAATCAGAAGGATGTTGGTTAAAAACTCTTCTCCTGCTGAACTATCCCAGGGAAAGGTACTTACCCTGAATTGCTCCAGTAAAAATTACTAAGCTATTCCAATAAAAAAGATGTTTCATAGTTTAAAAATCTTTTTATGAAAAAAGTGAAAGCTAAAATAATAAATATTAAACAAGCCCTGCTGAATGTGGTGGCACTGCTCAAAAACATCTAAAGGTATATAAAGGCATAAAGTTAGTTATACAAGTAATACAGTATAAGTTGTACAGTATATTTGGAGGCAAGTTATAGTTAATAAACTCAACCACTACCTGATTTCTCTTTAAACATACATCCATTTCAGAGACACTACTCAGTTTGAACTTGGCAGTATCTGTGATACATCCTCAAAGTGGAAGGACCATCATGTGCTATCAAACATGACCACCATATGTCTAAGAATATGGCAGACCTTCTGAGTGGCTTTGGAACATTTAACTGTGCCCCCTGTTGAAGTGCTGACAGAGTGTGTATAAACATCGTGTGCAGGACTACTGAACTGAGCTCTTTTGGAAGTTTTGAGACTTTCTTGGTTCCATGAATGCACATCTTACTAGCTATCGGTGTGGCAAATACTGCTGGTATCCTATCAAGTGTCACTCATTAAACATATTCTTTTTCATTTAGCAGACATACAATGCATTTGACCATGATGATTTTTGACCTATATATGCTAAGCTCCCTGCAATCATCCACTTATCTCTACAGAACTGTAAAAAAGACACACAGAGAGAGCACAAATGCATGTCACTGGATTGAAGGAGGAAACCAAAATTCCCAGCACAGTGGAATCCAGCACAGAAGGAAATATGAAAACTCCTCACAGATTTGAAAATATGAAAATAAATCCCCTATCCAGAAGAATGCTGTGGGCTCTGTGAAGCAAAAGTATAGGTATTGGTTACATTATCTTGGTATTAGGGTCTTTCTTCAAGAAACATAAGCATATGTCTTAAATTTTCATAATAATACAACATGATATTGTTTATAGGTACATTGACACAATGATTGGAACACACACACACACATATATATATATATATATATATATATATATAAATCATGTTAAAACACAGCAGCACACAATGAACAAAAGTTTAAAAACATTTAATTGCTGCCGACACCCTGTCTATATTATCTAGTTACACCATATCCCATGTAGTTGACTGTATGTTCAAATTTTGTTGCACTTTTTGACATAAATATTCCTTTCTCTGTAATGAATGCATTAACGTGAAACCGTATGCCCAAGATCATGGCAGAACATGGTTTTACATCAGAGTTTTTTAACCTTTTTTAAATTTGCACGACCTCCTTATTAATTATGTCATTATCTTCTGAATTTGTATGAGAGCAATAGTCTTGCACCAGCGTCTGCTTTTGTTATTACGAAATTGACATTTTCAGCGTGAAGCGCCACCGACTAAATGATCCGCAGCCACGTTAAAGGTGTGTAGCTGCCCTTCCCCCAGCCCACGTGTTTGAAGTGGTAAAATATAGTGGAATGGCGCTGCGATTCTGTGAGTGCTTTGGCTTGTGCTTGCTTCCACTTTAATCGTCGCTCGCAGCTATTTTTTTAATTGTGTTTGTTGCAAGTTGACGCAGATTAAAATCTGGGCATTACCGCGGGCAGTGCGAGATCAGTATGATATTTTTATTGAAGTGACAACTTGCTCACTGGAGGGAAAAATGTGATATGAATTCTCTGCCTAAATTGACAACTGTAAAAGGTAGCAGACATATCGCTATAATGAGGCCCAGCTCAACATTAGAATGCCCTTCATGCAGGACGCTGGCTGAGAGCAGTCCATCATTATGGGGAGGAAATATAGGTTTCAGGACAAATGAATCCATGGGGTTTATGAATGCTAAAAAGTCTAAGGAGCATCTCAAAAGCGCATAAACAAATAAAACCAACTCCTCAAATCTCACATAAACAACCATCTCCAATAAAATCTAACCATCTCCATTCCAACGAAGCCCTGCATTGATTCAGTGGAAAAAAAAATAACCTCCTTTAGCTCCTTCTTCTGATAAACACATAGGGCTTGCAAAACACCCAATACCATCATCTCCAGATTCAACATTAAGAAATAACAATATAAAAATAAATAAATAGCCAGTTAGTGCTACTGTTACAGTTTAAGTTTTGAAAATGGTTACATTCCATGTTGATTACACAGCATTTATGGAAAGTAGTATATGCATCACCATACAGATATGTGACACATACTTTTGGTGGAGTATCCATGGTTTAACAATATCGCTCCCCAGCTGAATCCATAGCCTCCAAATGTTGCCTTTTCTAAACACAGAGGCCTTCAGACTGATCTGATATAGGTTGCAGGCTGACAATGTGATTTCTCCTTATAGTTAATGTAATCATATTACTCCGCTAACCGTGTGTGACTGTATGACCTAGTAAGACAGTAATCACTTCACTGTTTATGGGACACTTTAATAATTGTCAAAGAATGCCAGAATGCAGAAAAAATCACCACTGTAAGCATGCAAGAAATATTTAATGCCGTATGTGACAAATTAAGACCGTATAAATAATTGGTGTGATCTTAGTGGCCCTAGAACTGAACCAGTGTCACGTGGCCACACAGGCCACATGTTCCATGTTGAACATGATCATAAAACATTCCCAGACAACAACCTCTTGAAATGATTGTCCTGAAACAGCAGGTGCAGAAACTAAGTGTACCACATAACTCAGCATCATATATTTCTTCCATTTTTCTGGAATAGTCCAAGGCTTGACCACACGTGATGACCTTTGTATGATGTGATGGGATAACATTTAAGCATGTCAGTTTTGAGACATTTCGGGGAATGATTGACTGAAGGTCAAGAGTAGCTAATACAGACAATGGAAATTCACTTGTAATATTTTATCTTCACACTAATGTTCTCCATCAGACCTCACCCAGTATATAGTTGAATGCAGAGGCTAATATCTGTGGTACCCTTCAAGTGAAAACTTATATATGTGTTGATAAGTTGAACAGTATTTGTTAACTTATAATGGCATTAATATTGCATTTGTATGATTTCTTCATGAACCCATGCATTTTAAGACGTACATACTCATATATTAATGTTTTATATGATTTAATATTTCTTTTAAAGTAGGTTTGCTTATTTCCTTTTTATATATTATCATGAAAATAATAGAATATGTTGCAAATAAAGTGTCTGATTTATTTATGATGATAGATTTGAAAAAGAAGAATTGGACAAAATAACTAATCACAAAGGCTTTAAACTCTTTGTGTTTCTGCTGTTAATGTTAAGTCTGCTCTATTATCATTGGACCCCATGGTGCCTCAGTATGATCTCTAATCCCCCCCTCCCCCTTTCCAGTCCTTTTGACGGGAAATCGCCTTAAACAACATTTATTTCAGCTGAGTTTAATTTGTTGAGATTAATCATCATCACACTCAATCTCTATTTACTTACCATCACTTGTGTCCCCTTCAAATCATTATCCAGCAGAGAGCCACTTTCCCCTCGCAGCTGGTCTGTCATGAAAGGCAAAGAAAAGATATGCTGATCTACTGCGTGTACAGCCACAGGGCAACACAAATATCTTTTAGTACCAAGAGCCAAATATTTAAAATGCACCATTACTGAAGATTCCCAAGCTGCGAGGATTAAATGGAATCCGTTGTATCTTTAATTACTTTGATATTGTGATATCATTTATTTATTTATTTTCCGGCAGGAATACGTCGCATAAAATAGCTTTTATGATCTGTAGTGGGTATACACACCTATACCCCGGTATACATCTTCCTTATTTATGTCCTCTCGATGGAATGTATCGTGTTTTAAATACCAAAAATTCATTTTGAGTTCCCTATACAACGTTTTAAGTCTGTGCCTAGCCTTTTTCCTGATAAAAAAAAAAAACTATTTTTTAAATTTTTTCATGCAAAAAAAAAAAAGCTAAAGCTATATTTTTAGGTTAAAATGAACCTTGCTATATTTTTAAACTGATATACAGTATACGGTGTGCTTTATCTAAAACACCCTCTCCATATGAACAGTGAGATAAGAAACCAAAGTTGTGTTTTTTCATCAGGTGGTGTAAAGGTGCATTCACAATATTTTCTGAAGTGGGACTGTAAAACAAAAATGAATCACAGACGCTTAAAAAAAACTATATTTCCATTCTAAATTCTTGATGCAGCGTTTTTCATCTGAACTGTTTCATTTAAAAACTCCCCATCTATAATGTGTTGTTACTTTGAAATGCATTGATTATGTACCTTGCTTGAATTATCCCTGGTGGGTGACCATAGCATCTGGTCTGCAATAAAATCTAAGTTACCAGTGCCTGCATTCACATCACACAATACATTTGCAGAGTACAAACAGTATTTAAAAATTCATTACCAGGAATTGCATTGCTAAATGCTAAATCTCTGTTGGTGTACAAGTAGAACAAAGAGAGTGAGAGATGGTTTTTTGTTTATGTAAGCATATAATAGCATTTCAGTTATATTTAGGGAAATTGTTGGGAGTTTTCTGGAGGAGGAGTTACAACAGATAATTTTTTTCCTTTTAAAATAATGGCAAATAGGCTCCCTATTTACATTTTCCTGGTTTATTTTTGGTTTTCAGGAACAGATTAGAAAGATTAACTGGAGATAGGTGTTTACACCTATATCCCGGTGTCTGAGTGCAACTGGTTTCTAGCAATTGCTCAAATACCGCACACTTGAATATCGGGAGGCTATTCCAATTATTTTTATGAGGAAAATTAGGATTTATTCCAGGTTCATCTGAGAAACCCCAATTAATTAGTATCCCTAACACACTAAAATGGCTAGTTCTACATAATAAAAAAAAACACTTTGAACACATTTTACCTAGTTACCAAACAGTTAGTGAGGTAATTAATATGAATTTTTGGTAGTTACTTTTTTATTTAGTATTATATTGTCATGATCCTAGGTAAGTGGTGATTGTGACTTCAGGTGCAGGACCTGCATATACAGTGGGTAAGTGTTACAAAGGACAAGTGAAAACTGGTGGTCTTGAGTGCAGCGACAAAGTAGTGATACAGGAACACAATGACTAGAGGACTAGGATATGGTGCAAAAACTCAGAAACATGAAGAACAGATGACTGAGGAACGGGAAGCACTGAATTTTGGGGACAAGGGAGTGTGGAGGAATGAGGGCTTTGGGTAACAAGGGGTAAGTTTAACACACAAGAAGCACAAGACTGATGACAAGCAGCGCACACTCTAAGCAGGCAGGCTTGAAAAGGAAAACAAGCACTGTTGAGGTTTCATAATCCTGTAAGAAAGGTTCTCTCCTTTAACATTTAGCTTAATGAGCTAGTGGGTTCAGATGTGTCTGGTTCAGCCCGATGACCCAAACTGGTTAACTGGGGAATCATTCCCAGGGTTAGTGACATATACATTACATTTTGTTCCTTATTATACGTGCCGTTAGACACCAGGGTATATATGTTTAGACACACACACATACACACAGTATATACACAGAGCATATACAGGATGTCGCTCGGGTTCATTTTATGCGTGTAATCATGAGGTTATCGGGATACATGCTTGCTCTGGTCTTCTTCTGGCTCACTCAATCTAAATGACTGCAAGTCAAGTGCCAATGAGGATCCAAAGCATGACTTAGAGGCTAAAAATTTCAGTATCCAATCTGTTTTCAGGGATGAATTATATTTGGGTACTAAGGGATTATTGTATCATGGCATTCAGGGAGACAGAACACCCAGTTATTCAGTCCACTCATTGTTCATTAAGTTCATTACAGTTCAGTCACACACAATTGTATACAGTTCACATCTGAATGCCTTCCAACCCTAACACATATGCCTAATTACAGTCAACATGCAAATAGTTATCATGACATCCCTTTTTAGCCCTCACTGTCCAAGAAAAGAACTTTTTGCTCTGGAATGAGAGATGGAACACACAGACCAGTCCTAATAACTAGTTTCCGTGACCTGTGAGTTTCAAATATAGCACTGAAACTATCAAAAGCTACAGCTATATCTCATATTGTCCCAACAACCAGAGAAATTATCACAGTGGTGCCATATCCCTGAACCAGAATGACTGGACTGCCATGGACAACATGCCTCTGTTTTGAGTTCTCAGTCATCTTACAGTGGCCCAGCAGAAGATCACTGCAAGACAAAAGGATGAGTGCTGAGCTATGTAGGACATGATTGTGAGCCAAAAATTAGCCCTGCAAAGGATGGTAGCTACCTGTTAAGAACTCTTAAGCTTGGGTTGCTGCAGCTCTGGTGCAAATCACAAGGATGAACCCCAACAACAATTCTGAGACCTTCCTCAATGTATCTGAAAGCACTAGCTTTTGTTAGCCCCAGGATGAATGAACCCTCCAGTTGATCAAGCTGTTCACTGGCAATGATCTAGTAGTCATGAACTAATTCCCCAGCACTGATTACAGAGCCATGTGTGCCAAAATCTTTGAGAGAGTGCACCTGATAGAGTAAACTCAAGAGAGCTTCCCCAACACTGGCTCTCAGTGTCCCCTGGTCACCTTACCTATAACTCCCAGAAGAGACACATCAACCACAGCTGCCCTTCCATCAGGCTGCCCCTCCCATGATTCATTAGCAAGGACCCCCTATAGGATGCTAACCTCCAGAGTGCTGGCATGGAGGACAGGCTGGCACATCAGTAATGACTGTCTGACCATGGAAGTTGGGACAGGTCACACTAGCAATGGCACAGCTCAGGTGCCTCCGATCCTGGAAAGGGGAACTACACCTAAATAACACTTAGTACAGCCTGCTAAAAGTCCAGGGGAATAAACATCAGGCCCTGCTGTATTTGGTCTGCCACCGGGCCATGGATCCCCATGGGGCATTGCAGTATGGTACAATGGTTAAAATTTGACCAATTTATAGGGATATACAAACAATACCCCAGTTTGAATTTTTGGTCTGAGGAAAATGCCCATCAATAATAGCACTTCTATTTTCATGGTCCGCAGCACAGATTAGAAAGACTTCTGGGTTTTAATAACATCACACCAATCGCAATCACCAGAATCCAAATACCTGTGTAGTTCTTGTATAGCATATATTTGCACAACACAGATTTGCTCATATATGAAAGATGAATAGGGGAATGATTTGCATACAACATGAAGTGGTGTTTGCTTGTGCCCAGCTTTCCTGAATTTCAATTTTGTGTTAATGAGAAATGTCGGGTGAAGGTGGCAAGCAAAACCCAGCTGAACGAAATGGCTCCAGGCAGAGGTGAAGCTCCACCACTTCCCCACTTGGGTGACGTGAGCAACTTCTCAGTCATACGGTTTTGATAGAAAACTGTATGTAACATCTGGGATCAAGCAATGGACATGTGTGGTAAATGACAAAATGTATACAGTAAACTATAATGCAGGCATAGGGAAGGAGGTAACACCAAAACTTGTTCTCAAAAAATTGATGGGAACTGCACTTCTACGTGCCTGTTTTGGCCAGACATCTTGGTCAAGATAAAATCCTCTGTCCATTACAGGCTTGATTTTATTGGCTCAGTATTCTTGAGGACATCTGGCACTGGTGCGCAAAATGCCTTAATTGGCAGAAGGTGAACCCAACTGCCATCCCCAAGACATTGTTCCAAACTTTCCCCATAGTGGACACCCCCTTTGAGCATGTAGTTAAGGGCTTCATCAGTTCATTAAAGTGAAGTGCACATAGGCATTTCCTTAACAGCTGTTACTCTGACAACTCTTAGACCTGATATAGAGGAACTGGGCCCAAGGTTTTACTTCTACTACATTGTCAGGGAGGGATTCTCTGTCTCTCAACTGGAGGACACAAGCAGTTTTCAACCTAAGTTTGCTGACATTGCATCTCTATCTTCAGGACACACTAAATTTACTGAATACCACATTAAATCACATCCAGGAGTAGTCATTCATAATCCCTTCAATTGGTTGCCTGTCCCCTCAAAGAAACTCATAAATGAAGAGCTAGAGAAAATGTTATAAACAGGAGCAACTGAGAAATTTAAAAGTGCAAAATGCAACAGAAAAACCTAGACTGTCAAGAACCCGGAGCAGTTAGCTGACTGTACATTATGTAAGTACTTTATACCTGCAGTCACTAAATACTTTTTGAGCTCTTTAAATTCACTGATCGATCCAAGTTATTGACTACTTTCATCAGCCAAAGTGAAAATTAAGTCTCCTGAACAGTCAGTATTATTCCACTAAGGTTCACATTTACACACAAGATGTGAAGTGTAGTCACACTTCATCAGTGATGGCAGTCCCCCAAAAAATAAGTAAATGGAATGAACTAAAAATAACTCCGAGTTGAAGATCCAAAAGCAAATATTTTCTTACAATAACATGTTATATGTAGCCTACATTTTGACTAAAACTAAGTTCTAAGAAAGCTGTTTAATAAAATGTATTAGGATACATAATGACTCTTGGAAACATGTATTTAAAATTCAGTATCCAAATCAAAAACCTTATCTTCTTAATCTGTACCTGAAAAAAATGTCAAAGTATCTGCAAAACTAAACTGGGATTTCCTATCATAGTCAGACAGCAAGCCAGGAAAGGTAACAACAGTGTGTTGCAGTCATATCTCAGATGTTCTCCCTTTAGGACTGTGTTTCATGGTCATGTTGTTAAACATGTTGCTAAATGTGCATTATCACTATCATCTTCCCACATTATTAAGTGAAAGGAACTTCTAAGAAAGTGGTAAAGCTTGTAAAGAAATCCTTGGGGGTCTGTCATATAGGTAAGTAAAAGTGTTTTAGTGATGTTTGTGCAAATTGGTTGGGGTACCTGGGATGTGCTGAGAATGCATTATTTTTTCCCATTGAAAATAACAGAATATAGGCTTCTGGTATCCAAAAACTGGCTATCAAACGTTTTCAGAAATGCATTAGATTTGGATAAGACAGACTAAAAGAAATGGGGAGAGGGAGAAAGAGGAAGAGAGTGAGAACTGCACCTCCATGATGGCCAGGATGACAATGTCCTGAACATAAGTCATGACATTTTTATCTTTTTTTCTTGTGGACAGTTGAGTCTTGCTGGCAAAGACAGCCATTTTAGTATTGCCTATTAATTTAACGTGGTGTGAAACTGCTGCCCAAGATTTTCTGCTGGATCCAAGGAAAAAAAAGGATAGATTCCAGAAAGCCCCGGGATAACATACTGGTAGCTTGGTTGCCAGAACCTAAGGCATGCATGCTGTCAATATCCAGAGCAAAGACACATGAAATGAGGTAGAACAAAGAGGAAAACCCCAAGCAAGGCATTAGCACCAATCCAGCAACACATAGATGGAGTTGACAGTGAAACAACTGGGGAAGGGATATGGCTAAAGTGAAAAGCAGCCATGGATCCTCCTCTGGATTGGATTTCCAAAGACAAAGCAATAGCCATGATGTCAAAGTGTTATGGAAAATTAGAGAACAATATAGTACATTTATGGTGACTATTTCAGGGAAAAAAGTTCATTAAAGGGGTGGCTATACAAGGATATGACACAAATTAGACAAAGAGCAGTGACATGTGAATGGTTGGAGTCCACAGTAGAACCATACTATAAAACAAACACCATATCAGAATGAGCAGAAATGATATGTTGTGAACTCTTGATACTGAATCCTGAACTTTTACATTTATTTATTTTTCAGACAATTTTCTCCAAAGACAGACACAACTAGAAGAACGTAAAAATGCGTTTAATCAAAAAACAGATACAGAAACAGATGTGATTATTGAAGTACAGTTAGTTACTTAGTTCAACAGCAGAGTTTCTGCCAGCTTACATTACATGAACAGCTACATATAGAGTTGATAAGGAGTATGGGTTTTTAATTTTTTTAACAAATAATGTAATGAAAGTTATGCTGCAGACAGGGGAACAGGAGAGATGTGGGTTACAATGAGAAGTGTTTTGAGAACCTTCTTGAATGTAGGGAGGGATTCAGCAGTGTTAAGTGAGAGAAGACAGTCAATCCAGTACACTGGAGGCTGAACTGAAAACATTTTGCTTTTGACTTCAAACCTTTTGTGAGTGCTACCACCAAGTGGTCTGATATGACCCAGAGGATCTCCAGTCATATGGTGGGGTGAAACAGAAACAATACCAGGTTATATGTGAATGAAGTGACAGGAAAACAAGTAAGTTGTGATAAACATGGCCATATATTTTACATTACCAGTGCTATTCAAGGACAAATGAAATCCGGAAGCGACAAGAAAAGGAAAAAAGAAACTTAACTAACATAACCCTTTATACTACACATTTAACCAACTTCAAAAACTGAGAAAGACAAAGGTGCAGAAAAAAAATCTTCTGCACCTAAAATGAACAACTCTGACAGCATTTTAAAGTTCAAAACAAGCAGCTTTGGAAGATCAGACACAGCGTGTGCAGCAACATTCTGTATCAGTCGCAGAGGCTTGATGACCAGAAAGGAGGGAGTTGCAGTAGTACATTTAGGACATCACCATAACCTGGACTAGAAGGTGCTCTGAGTATCATTATATATGTAATGGTGGATGTGATGCAAGATGTATCTGCGGGATCAGATTATGGTATTAATAATGTGTTGAGAGAAGCAAAGCCTTTACTTCCAGGGTCTTACTTTACAAAGACATTACTTCCAGGGTCTTAACTCATGATCCAGATGAAATGAGCAAATTGTCCAGTTTGATGGCGAGATCCCAACAAGTGGACAGATTGGCTAAGAGGTAGAGAATCTCAGTCTCTGAGGGACTGAGTTGTAAAGGGTGATCAGTCATCCAAGCTGAGATGTCCAAGAAGCAAGCTGTGATACAAGAGGCAATGTCTGTAGCTGCAGGGGGAAAAGGAAGAACTGTGTAATATCAGGAAAGCACTGAGAGTAGAAGCTATGAGAGACAGTGACAGAGCCAAAGAAAGCGATCCAGATGGAGAACAGCAAGGGTCCCAGCATTGAGCACTGCAGAACTTCAGCTGAGAGAGCCAGAGGGAAAAAGATGCCAGACCACCTGGTAAAATCTACCTGCTATTTAAGACTCAAACCACTGATTCCCGAGTTGTCCAAGAAAGGAGAGCAGGATCCAGTGGTTGAGTCAAATTTTGAAGACAGATCCAGGAGACTGAGAACTAATGAAAAGGAGACTGCTGTAGCCAAATAGAAAGCTTATGGCACTGCAAGCACAGCAAGTCTGAGTCCAACAGCTGACTTTAAATCCAGACTGATAACATTTTAATGAGCTACCCTGTCTGTCTGTCTGTCTGTCTGTCTGTCTGCTACCTTACTTTTGAGTCTGAATCCACAGTAGTGTATAAATGTAGTTAATTTTTCACCTCACATATCTTGCATGCATGTGTGGAGGGTGAAATATATGAAAAAAATACTTGAAAAAATGTGTTGTTCTGAAACTGAGGCAAAATCATTAAAAACTTGAGTGGCAAAGTTTTTTGAATCCATGGTATAAAAAGATGCCAAACATATCCTACTTACGTAGGTATGAACATGATGAATGATGTTGCCAGAACTTTGGTGATGCTTCTGAACTTCCAGTAACATAATTAAATATATAAATAGAAGTAATGTTCAAGTCATAAATCATGCTTGAAAACTGCAGAACAGGCAGAATTCAAATGAGAAAATAGCTCTGTTCATTATCAAGGATATGAAAAAAAAATCTGGACAAGTTAGTTTTCTGATTGATCAAACAGTCACTAGCAGATTTACATATCACATGCCTGATTATCATCAAACCTGGAACCCATTTTCACAGACAATTGTGTTTCTGTAATAATTTTCCTTGTCAGTAGATCAAGGTTCTGAATTTTCTATAAACAATAGATAGATGTGCTGAAGTGCAATGCTCACACTTGCAAGTATGTAATTGAGACAATACAGTGTTATAAAGAAATCTGAACCCCTGTGTAATATAGCACCACAATAAAGATGTTACTGTACAACATATTATACAACACAACAGTAACAGTAACAATAAATCAAAGTATAAAGATGACATTTGCATTAGCAGAAGTCACAACAATGATGTCAACGGTGGTAGCTACAAACCTGTGTGAAATGAGCAAAACACAAAAGCCTGTAATATCTATCAAATACATCACTGAGTTGAGATTAAAGCCCTCATAGTCTGCCAGTGGTTTAGCCTAGAAAACTTCATTTGTGAGATAATTCCAGTAGCATCATTATCTTTTTTTAACTAAGCTAAGAGACCTTTATCTACCAACATGGCATGAAAGCATTCATTTGGATAATATTTATCATGAACATATGAGACGATCGGCATCATTACTTGCTCCATGGCTGTATTATTAAAATCATTCCAGGGCATTCATTATGTGTACTCCGGAAAATGACTCTCACATCACCAGCTATCAGAGATAGAATAAAAAATGAGAAATGAAAATAAATGTTTCGATGTAAATATGCATACATGAAGTGCATTCCTAATTCAAGGCATTCATTTCTATTTAATTACTGCATTTAAAAAGAAACACAAACATGGTACTGTGTCTGTGATCTTAATCACAAATACATAATGTGTAAGTCCATCAATGCAGACAGAGTAGTTTACTACAGTAGTGCAAAATTACGTGCTTTTTGTAAGAGACTTAAGCAATCTTGAAACATAAAAAAGTATTTATTTATTTATTTACCTATTTATTTATTTATTTATTTATTTATTATTATTCATTTATTTCCTTTCTGGCACACTTGGGCCCTCTGCTTCAAGGAGAGGTTCCGAATGACTAATGTCATAAATTTGGGGAGGAATTAAGTGAATTGATTGATTTATTTATCAATTTAAATATTTGTTACTATTGTATGTGTGCTTTTCCACCTTAGTTTCCAGTTCTTACGTCATAAATTCATCAATACAAATGTCAGGTTCTTCCGTCTAACTGAAACCCCTGGGCTTCTTCCCATTAGCTGATGTAAAATGTTTGATACTTTTATCCATAAGCATATCCTCAGCCATTTGTTTGGATCAATACAGCATATTATCAGTCTTGCATCTGTTCAGCACATTCCATCAAATTATTTTTGAAATTGCTTTTCGTTTATCCTCATCTCATTCTCTTGCTCCATGTGTGCATTTACCAGGAGAAAAAGTAAACCGGTAAAGACCTACGAGACCATGTTTTTATTCTGTTTCCATGACAGTACGTTCTGCTGTCACAAGCAATGACAGCATCAGAGGTCTTGTACTGATGCCGATTAATTTGGCGGCCTGACAATAAACCCTGATTCAATTAATCAACAATGGCCTTTGGCCTTAGAGGAAACTCACAAACATTTGGAAAGTGTCATGTTCCTGGCACATTCCTGGCACTTCAAAAACAAATAACAGTATTGTCTAAGTGACCAAACAGGACACTGGCAGTTAGTCCAGGCTCACACTGAATCAGAAAATAAAGTATAAAAATAGACACACAGCATACATTGGACGTGCAGCACTTACCACTGTCCACTTGGTAAAAAAGTACTTTAGCGGTAAACATGCACAGAGCTATATGATTACAATTTCAACATCACTATCGCATTATCAAAAAAGTAAATTATGGCAAAAACCCCCCAGTCAGTGTCTGTGCAGTACTAGGTACAGGATGGCAAAATCTGTTATGTTTTTAGATAAATAATATACACACTGTTGTTTGTGCCCCATCTGTCTAGAAAGTAACGTTAGTGTAAAAGTTTTGGATATAGCATTACTAAATGAAAAAGAAATTTCCCATGCACCCCCCCCACTTCTTTTATTCCTCACTTCGTCCTCCCATCGCCATTCTGAGTGTGCTTCACGGGCCTCTACTAGCAGAAAAAAAAATCAAGCTATTTTTGCTCTGCAACAGAGAACATATAAAAAATTGAACGATGAATAAAACGCAATTAAACTTTAATTTACAGTGGTGCAGTGAGTAGCGCAGAGCATTTCAAATCCAATTCAGTCTGTGTGGACTGGTTTATGTAGTTTATGTTCAATTTTGCCACAGATTAGTTGCATGTGCCAGCATCATACAGGGCAGACAATGAGGTGTGCACAGATCCTCTCTTTCTCTCACACACACAGGGCATTGTCATCATCATTATGATGCTGAACATTGACAGGAGTCAGTTGCTGTTATGTGCAGGAAAATGAAAATAATTTTTAGAATCTGTGCAAAGTAAAAATGAACAAAATTAATAGAAAATTATACATGACACACTGGCAAATTATTGACATAAGGGTAATAAAATTTGCTAGTATATATTTTCTGCTTTGGACAAACTTAACATCCGGGGTTAGTTTCATAGCCCAGTGAACATCAACTTTAGGATAGATTATAGACTGCTGTGACCCTTCTGAGGATTAAACAGTTAAGAATAATAAATGGATGGATGGATGGATGGATGGATGAATGGATGGATGGTCTTAGACTCTTCCACTGAGATGACTGCCTTTTAAACAGCACTAACAATACTTTTGAACTGCCGTTCCAACCACTTTAATACATTTGTGACATATAATTTATTTAATACTTTTTACCTTTCTGCCTTCTAACACATGCAGTGAACGGTAACTAAGACAATAAATATTACAAATTGCCCAGTGTGTAACATGTGAATGACTACCACATATACTGTGGTGTTCCATTCCAACTTCAATGTTTTTATTTATTCTTTTTTTTCAGTAGCCAAAGTGGGTTTTTAAGGGAATTGAAAAATCATTAGAAATAGATAACTGTAACAACTCATTCTGATAAATAGGTTAGCAACCATTCATTATGCAGTTGATAGGCAACTTGTCCTGGTAGCACTAAGCCTGGACAATGTCTAACAGCAAGCAAAACAAGCTGTGGTTTGCATTGATTGGAATACAGGGCACCTTAAGGTCATCTGGTGTGGAAAGAAGTGACTGCAGTACATAAGGAAAAAAGAAAATTCTTAGGATTTCTCTATAATATTGGATCGGATGAGGAAAAAACACTAAAAGTAGAATTTGAGTAGCAAAGTAATCGGTTTTGTTAAAGTTAAGGTTAAAGCTATGGCCATATATCATAACTAATTGTTTGTGGATCTACTGATATTAAAGTATGGTTGGGTTGTGCCTTTTCATACCTAACTATACTATGTTATAGTAAGCAAGCATCTAGCCAAACAAACAAAGGGGCTCCAGCCTTAGGTGACTCATATCTGTCAACTTTCTGTCCTAAAGAGTTCCACAACAAAAGATCTATCAGCCTGATATTGTGTATTGACTGTTTTTAACCTTTAAAGTGACACAATGAAAGGGTACGGATGATTTCAGCATCTCAAATGCCCTCTGATAGGGATACTTTGTAACTTGCATTTCCACAGCAGCAAAAAATGGACACAAAATTAAACATCACAGGGGTTGCAATGCTCAACATTATCTAAAGTTTGTCCTTTGAAATATCTTGTTATATTATCTTTCACAGCCCTACTAGTGCATAACTTGACTTGCAAAGTATTTTTTTTCACATTTGTTATATATGTGATGTAATTTTTTAAAATAGATTCTTCAAAATTAAAATAAACAATCAATAGAACTGTGATAAAGTAATTTTATTCATTACACAATTCTCTGATGTATATATCATTCAGCTTTTATCCATTCCAGTGTGATAAAAGCAACTTTGGAGTTTCAAAAAATGAGTTACAGGTAGACTTTGTTCTGTGTTTTTAAAATGAGGACCAAGTATCCACAAATCACTTGGTCAGTAGTTTCACACATTTGCAATTACTATTGGCTTCATGGCTTATGTTTGAAGAGGCTTAAAGGTCAACTGGTATTAATGAGCCTTCATAACAAGTATATCAGCATCTTCTTAATGGTAAGTAGGGATAAAAACAAGGTATGAAAATGCATTCTGAACGTACCAACGTGAATATGCAAAAATTGTCAAATTATTGCCAAAAGCAGTTCGTCTAGATCCACAAAGTTCAATATCTAAGGGTCATATGAAAAATATAACATTAGAAAATGCCAGCATATAAGAGCTGCTTCACCTTTTGCATTTTTAAAGCACAATGTTGTGCATCATTCTATGCAGTACACTCATATAAATGTGATTGTAATACACACTGACTGTATGTCATGAACCCTGAAAGTAATAACCCCAGGAACCCCCAGAGGTCCTCATTTGGAGCTACCTGACATAAACCTGCACACCTGATTCTAATGATTCTATCAGCAATCAAGCATCTACCCAGCTGTATGAAAGTGAGTGTCTGACCATAGCCAGGTTGTGGATTCTTATAATCAGTGCTTGGATTTCTCCTTGCCTGAAAAAGAGAGTTGTTTTCCCTGGTTTTTTTCTGCTGCTGTGTCTATTAATTGTTTAAAACACTTCCCAATTCCAGTTAGCTCCTTCACTTCCCAATGACACTGTCTCTCCAAGCTTTAGTGTCTTCTTGTGTACATGCCCCCATATGATCAATATGTTGGAGCTTCAGTACTCAC